>JANHAO010004337.1:0-24365 GCA_026873985.1 Saraca asoca
AAACACTAATCTTGAATCTCTTATCTTGAATCAAATACCTTTGAACTTTCTTTGATCCTGAAAAATAGATTCAAAAACACTAAAATATAATGTTAGATAATAATTGCTTTTTCAACATTAAAACCAATATGTAGTTTAGAGTATTCTAGTCTAACAACCTCTAAGGCTAATAAGGCCAAAGCATGATGAGCTAGCCTAACGTGTCACAAGCTGATAGCTCTTCTAGTCGTACCATGTGTTATATGATGCTAACTCTTAGCTAACATGTCAGCCTTCTAATAAACTCAAGCCATACTTAGATAGATAATAGGGCAAAATAAATTTCAATTGCCTATACGATGAAATCCTATACACAACATGTCCATAGGCAAACATAAGCATGTAGTCAAAACATCCACGCCTATCGAGTCTCAAAAAATGCACCATATAAGTAATCTCTACTGTACCTCAAGAAAGGACTTTTAAAATAAGGAGAGAGACAACTCTGTTTTATTAATATATGCATTATTACATAGTTTTGAATGTGTAGGGAGAGTCTCTAAGCCACCACATCCTTATCCCTAGCTCTTGCCATAGTGCCCACTCGGGTCATCAGACATGCCCCCTTAAAAAGTATTCTGAGCCAAAGCCTTAATGGCATAAGTAGACATACTTTTTTTCAAGTTGACATAAGGGCTTTTCTTCAAACCTAAAAGGGTTCTAATGTGCCATCTCAAGCTTTACTTTGCTTGTGCCTAAGAAACTATACTGAAATAATACCTATGCATATATAACAGTAAGAGGAAAGACAACACATAGGAGCTACTGTCATTTGAGTAGTCAGCAACAAGGTAGTTTTGTTTCTATTTGTTTAGAAAAATTGAACCAGTGAACACATCTTAACCAACAAGGAGCTTTTCACCTATGCAATACCAGAAAACTTATTTTAACTAACCAACTTATAAAACTACTTAACAAGCAAAAAATTAACCCAACAAGAATTTAAAGCTAGAAAGGAAATTAAATTAACCTAGCAATCAATTAAAAGAAATAAAAACCTATATAAGCAAAAATGTATATTAGAGCATATTTATAAGAAAAAAGGTCAAAGGGTATGTAATGAATAAAGTCTAAAAACTTTACTTGTTGATTATTAGTAGTTGCATGGTGGAATGTGGCCTCCTATCTTTTTGATGCAATCCATTATGGCATGCATTTGTTCTTGCATTTCAACCAACTGGTCCTTAGTTTGATAGAGCTAATCCTTGGATTGGTTGAGCTCTTACTATAGGCTTTCAACCTCTTCTTGAATCATTAAATTAGTGTCAAAGGAACTATTGGATTGGATTCAACCAAATCAATGAGAATTGGTCCTAAACACATTTATCGGGCAAATCCCATGCCCAGACCATGAACACGACCTAGATCCTCTTCCTAATTACTTTTCCAAAGGCATCATCTAAAGATAGTATTGAATGCTATAATTGGTCCATTTGGCTGAAAGCTTCATTCAATTTTTCTTTAGTAAATGCAAAATTTATTATGGTATCAATGAATTAATATTGCAAAAGTAATAAAACTTTTAATTGAATAATCATTCCAATGCTCCTTACTTTATCATTCACATATGAATCATCACTCTTTCGATGTACTATATCCCATAGCTCTACTCGACTAACTGGATGCTCATTCTCATTTTCCTATAATTTTAACAAAAATGGTTTAACTTAAACAAAGCTAGATGAACTAAATTTTATTTACTTAAGGATAATGGTTATACTGCCATCTCATCTTTTGTTCATTCAAATGTTTTATATCCTTTAGTATGTAGAATGGTATGCTTGCTTCTATTATGTGCATTCTACTTGCACATTTCTAGAATAAATAAACTCAATTATAATTTTTAGTCTTAAGTATAAGCATAATTATATTCAAAATAAATGATCAATTACATTGTGTTTTTTATCAAGGATAAAGACATAACCTTTCCATTGCTCTCTAGTTATATCCTTTGGGCAATTCTGATCAAAATTTTGCTCCTTTATCAAACTAGGATCATTATGCTTATTGTACAAAGTAAATCTATAATTAATCTCTCCACTGTCTTCCAGTGACTTGCTTAGTAAACCAAATGCCTATTTTGTCATTTGCAAAGTTAAAGTATGGCTACGAGGAAAAAAAAACATTAGCAATAGAATGAAACATAAATTATAAACCTTTGAGTAATATTGTTACATGCCATCACCAATCTTACTACCACATCATCTTTAATTGAATTTGGTATAGCCAGCCAATTCTCTTTAGCTATTAGAAATTTGATCCTAACCAAATGACCCATTACTTTTAATGAAATTCCCCTTTCATGTTGTATGGAATTACCTTGATTATTTGATGAATTACAAGCTTTTCGCCATCTAAGGTTCAAACTTGTTTGACCTTTAGCTTCTTGACCTTAACCACACCCTCCTTGTCTATTAAGACATGTATAAAATATTAATGCAATATAAATTGAAAAATAAAAAAATCATAAATTGTAGTTACCTATCATGTTGTAGTACCATTCACTTTTAGACTTACTCTTCCTTTGATTGGATGATAATCTATGAAGAGCATCATCCATCTAAATGTCCAAATCCATCTTAATGTCTTCTATTCCAATTTCTAGGTGTTTCATCTTAGGAGCATCAAAATGTGTGAGTTGTGTGGGCTGTGTGAGCTATGTAGGCTACATGGGCTATCTAGGTTTTATGAGTTGTGTAGGCTATATGGGCTATCTAGGCTGTGTGTGCTATGAATGTGTAACCTGAATAAGGGCTGGAACATCTTAAGTGGGCTATGATAGAAATGATTATGTATTAGATGCTCCTTTACTACCCTCAAACTCTTGGATGCTTTAACTTAAGTATATTTGCAAAATAGATGTTAATAATCTAAAAATAATACTAAAATTATTTAATTAACAAGCTCATATTGAGACAAACCATAAATAAAGAAAATTTACAAAATTCATTACCTAAACAAGTTCACATTGAAATAAACCATATTGCAAATCAAATTTAGATGATTTTTAAACTATTCTGACATATTCTCATCTTCCTCAACATTGGTTTCTAAAGTAGAGCCCTCCAAAAGATCATCATCTTCCTCTTTCCTTGCCAATTGAATATTCTCACTATCATTCTAAATTTAGATAATTCTTAAACAATTCATGTCATATAAATCTCTGACTTGACACTCCAATCTAGAGATATTTGATCTTCTAAATAATAAACCATTTATGCTTGGGATGCATAGATGAAAGGTTCATGCTCTTTTTGTTCACTAATGTGAATCAATCTATTAAAATGTACAACATTGAAGTCCCAAGTATCCTTTCTAAACCCTCTATCATTAGTGGTGTCAATCCACATATATTTATAGAGGGTCACAAATTTTCCTTAGTAATTGAAGTCAGTAATATCTATCAATTTTCTATAATATGGAAGATCAGCATCCTCCCTATTTACATCTTGATGGCTAGAAACATAGTTAGTTGTAGAAGATGTGAAAATTAAGATTGAAGTAAATAGAAAATAAAGAGTCTAAAATAAACAAAAGAACCAAACAGAAATTAGGACCAATAATAATCAAATAATTATTTAATAAATAATAATTATCAAATAACTATTAAATAATTAAAATACTTAATAAAATATTAATTCAAGTATGCAAAGTAAATAGGTATGGGTGTTGGTGTGTGTTGCATGATTCAATGTGTTTGTGTGTGCGTACATTGTTAATAAACTCTGCAAATGGCAAGAGTAAGTTAACAAGCAATTAATTGCTTAAAATATGTAACTTCAAAGTTACTCGGAAATCTTTTGGGCTAAGAATAAGCATTATAGTATACCTTTAAGTATTAGCCTAATCAACAATGTTGCCATTGATATTTGGATGGGAAATCAACAGAACTTGAGCTGAATGCAAAATTTCAGTTATATATAGGCAAAAAAGACAAAAGCAACAATATTGAAATTGAGTGTAGTTAGTAAAATATCATTGAGTGTACTTGAGAGAAAAATAACATTAAGAACAAAGAAATAATTATATTTCAAATTAATGAACTTAAGTGCTTTGTCATTTTCTTTACAATGCAATATGGATGGAGCTGTTTGGACGCCTGCTAGTCGAAACCCATACAAACTGAGACTTGCAGTGTCAAGGTGCACCACTCGGGTTGTTTTTTTTTTTTTCATGTTTACTTTTTCTCATTATTACTTTTGAGAATGTAGCAAAAACTTAATCAAGGGATTTGGTTTTCTCAAATTTTGTGGCTCAGGTATATCCAAAAGCATGGACTGCAATTTATATGGCACTGGACAAGAAGGGTATGTGGAACATAAGAAGTGAATTTTGGGAGAGACAGTACATTGGGCAACAATTCTATCTTCGAGTGTACTCACCAATGGAATTAATTAGGGATGAATATCCAATTCCAAGTAATGCTATTCTCTGTGGCAGGGCTGCAGGCAAAACTATCAGACCAATGAGAAAAAAATACCATTGAAAGAGATACAGATGTTAATTAATAACAAATATATGAAGGGATTGTCTTAGTCCCATTATTTACACATTACAACTAGAAATTTTGTTTGTTTGATTACATAAGCACCATCATATATCAGTAACAACTAATTAATAAAATAACTTCATTGATTTTTCTTTCTTTTTTGTGATGTATCATCGTTTTGGCATATTCCTTTACCATCAATATATTGTTCAGTGTATCATTGATTTTGGCATATTCCTTCTACCTAAATACAAATTGAGATGGCGTTTTCTTAGAATTAGTAATATATCTCAATAATGATCCATGAACTTCCTATAGTGTTTCATAATGAAAAAGTGCAATTAACTATGCAATAAGACTGGACTACCCTTGAGTTTAAACGCAAAGTGATGGAAAGAACAGTTATATTCAGAATTTTCAATTTGAAATCTAAAGAGTTCCATGAAACGTACATTAACAAATGATGAAATGTTACCAAAAAATTACTAGTGTTAGAGAATATCATAAAAACTTACCATTTATCCTGCCCTACTTTCAAGCTCTATATTGAAGTAGAATCAATTAAAAGCAAATTTTCCAACAGTTAGTTCACCATTTTTAAGTGCAGAGTAAATCCATCTAGCAAGTGGCAGACACTCAGCGAGTCCAACCGAGAAGCCTGAGAATCATACCCTAAGAGAAACCTATACACGGAACCACCTATACATGGTGTTGGCTATAAGACAAGAATAAAGAAAGAAAAATGTGATCTTGATGCTGGCTTCAAGTAGAATAGAGAAGAAGAGAGATAGAGAAGAGTAGTTGCAGAGGAGAAAACTGGAGTCTCTAAAACTGCAAAAACCTTTTTTTTTTTTTCTTTTTTTCTATTTCTTTCTACTTCTGCTCACAAGAACATCCTTACCATATATATATATATATATATATATATATATATACAAAATATCAAGTAGAGCCATCATTACACATCAAGCATTTTCTAGAAAAGTAACTTTACATCAGTCACTTCACACTAAACTTGACCATAAACTATATATAAAATAAGGTTATAAAATAACTAAGCAAACACTTAAAGTAACTGAACTTGGAGTAACTAGAAAAAGATTCAACCACTATGTGAACAGGCTGTCGGTGTTTAATGCCTTCAGCTTCACATAACTCGTTAAATTCTGAAGCGGTATATTCAGTACCTCTATGTGAATAGGCTCAAGCTTTTGCTTAGCTCTCTAAGCTTGTCCAGATGAGAAAAAAAACAAGAAAAACAAACAAACAAACTGCCTATGCTGCTTGCCAAGTTGACACGGCTCACAAACTTCTTTGCATTGTTGAATGAATGGCAAGTCTCTAACCATGTTGTTCTGTTGGAGAACTCCGATGGAGTTAAGATTATACTGTCCATATCTCCTATGCCACAGCCATGTTTCATCAATTGACACTTTCAAAGCATTGTTGGAAAGATGCAGCTATTGATGATAAAAACTCTTATTTTGCATAGCTACTCTAGCAATTTCCTTATCATTGAGATCATAGATAAAAGAGCAGCCATGCTTAAATAAAATTTAATAGCCTTTAGTCACTATTTGACTTACACTAAGCAAGTTTTGGCTAAGTTTAGGAACTAAAAACACATCTTCAATAAACTTTGTACCTTTTCTGATTTGAATGGCAACTACCCCTTTTCCAGCAGTCTCCAATATGTCTCTGTTTCCCATCTTGACAGGTACTTTTACTGATGGATCAAGCTCATGGAAAATGCTTGAATTTGGTGTCATATGATTTGTGCAGCCACTATCAATGAAACAGGTTGCTTTTGAGTCCTCTTGGGCTGATTGGGAGGCAAGAAATAGATGATCTTCATTACTTTGAGATACATGAGCTTGCTGGCTTTGTTATTGACCAGAGGATTGTCCACGCTTCAATTTGCAACTCTTCTCTATATGCCCAAACTTCTTGCAAAGCTTGCATTATGGCTTCCCCTTAAACCAGCAATCCTTCTCCAAGTGGTTTGTCTTTTTACAAACACCACAAGGAGGAAATTTTCCCTTTTTATCTAGTTCTTCTGAGCTCGAACCAGATTTGCTAGTTTCTGCATTCTTATCAACGTTCCATGACTTGTTACCCCATTTGGCAGCAAAAGTTTTTGTTTTAATTTAGATTGAAAGGCCCCTTCAACTTGCGTAGAAATTCTTATATTCAACCTCTGTTCATATGCTTCCAAAGCTCCAACCAACTGATTAACAGCCAATTTGCTTAAATCATGTGTTTCTTCTATGGCAGCTACATTAGGATCAAATTTTTCAGGCAAATCAAGCAATATTTTCTCTACAACCTTCTGATCATTTATTAAATCTCCATAAAGCTTCATTCGGTTTACAACTTCTAATAAGTTAGAGTGATAATCACCCCCAATCTCACTATCTTTCATCTTCACATTTTCAAATTCTCTTCTTAAAGTTAAGAGTTTGATGGATCTCACCTTCTCTATCCCCTGACACTTTTCCTGCAAAGTGCTCCAAGCCTTTTTAGCTGTATCAACGTCTGAAATTCTTTTAAAAACTACATCTGTGACTGTTGATTGAAGAAAGAAGGGAGCTTTGATGTCCTTGCTTGCATCCTCCTTCAACTTCTCCTACTCATCAGTAAGCTGATCTACATCTTCTAGTTTTTGATAGCGACCTTTGACAATGTCCCATAGCACATGTGCCATAAGAAAAGACTTCATTCTGATTGCCTAATAATCATAGTTTTCTCCTCCAAAAACTGGAGGTGCTAGAAGAGAGATACTTGTCTTAGCCTCAAGGATTTTGCAACTCTGATACCAGTTTGTTTGCTGTAAGACAAGAATGAAGAAAGAAAAATGCTGTCTTGATGCTGGCTTCAGGTAGAACAAAGAAGAAGAGAGACAGAGAAGAGTAGTTACAGGGGAGAAAACTGAAGCTCCTAAAATTGTAGAAATTTTTTTTTTCTATTTCTTTCTACTTCTGCTCACAAGAACATCCTTACCATATATACAAATACAAAATATCAAACAGAGCATCATTACACATCAAGTATTTTCTAGAAAAGTAACTTTACATCAGCCACTTCACACTAAACTTGACCATAAAGTATATATAAACTACGGTGACAAAATAACTCAGCAAGCACTTAAAGTAACTAAACCTGGAGTAACTAGAAAAAGATTCAGCCACTAATACATGGGCTTTTATCCTAGAGTCTAATTTTCTCAGGTTGCATATGAAAATCCAGAGCATTTCAAGGAATTAATTATATATATCCATACAAAGTAACAACAATTATAAAAAGAAAAAAAGAGTGAGAGAGAGAGATAGAACACAAGCTATATTGACCTGAAACCAAGAATTAGGCAGAGCTAATTTATCTTCTTTGTTAAACTATTGGATTCCTATAACAACCGGCAAAGTTATTTAAATATATAATCATCAATGTAATTATTAGTAATCAATATATGTCAAATAATGCAGAAATGCTAGTTCCTTGAAATGCAAAAATGTTTGAATCATAGAGATTAGAGAGCCAATGATAGGTGGAGAGGCTTATCTTTCATGTACAACAAAGTTCGAGTATGGAATGAAGCCATTTGCTCTATGTTCCTTCAAATTTATATTTCAAAATTGTATAATATGAATCAGTTGCAAACAAGACAGATACTGCTAACTACAAATTACCATCTTCTGTGCATCAAATTGCATGCTTGTTCTAAAACCAAGTCTACCATAGGAGAAATGGCTAGAAACCGAAACTCCATGAGTAATATGGTACTTATTGAACTTATTAGCAATCATGTTGGGGTTGAGGGAATATACAGTAAAAATATACGTCATAATGAGATTGATTTCTAGAACTAGATTCTTGCATTCAAAGCGAACAAATTTCATGCTTTGACGGAACCCAAAGATTAAATCTATAGAACTGCTAAGTAATAAAATATAAAACATCTCATATATCTTTTCCCCAATCTGCACTTAGTAAAATAACAGGTTGGAATTTGTTTGGAATAGAAAAAGGAAGAGCAAGCAGATAGAATACTGGATTTCAAAAAATGGAAATAAAACATAAAAGATCCTTGAATTGTAAAATAATCATCCTCTAAATCAAAGGAGCCAGCCTTTATAATCCACAATTCAAAAGTTGTCCTCAGCTTGGCACCCATTATAAATTTTGTGATAGCCTGTATCATCTCCAGAAACATTATAGCAACTTAAATAACGGGATCAAAATATTAAGACAAACAAAATACTAGTTCCACGTTGAATGAGAAAGTAACAATTTCAAATGCAATATTAGCATCTATCTCCAAACAAATGGAAATTTGGGAGCATGAACAAGCTATAGCATTGACAAATACAAACTTTGTAGCATGAAAAAAGCCATTACAAATCTATTCACAAAATCCTCTCCAACATAGCTAAATCCAATGCAAGACAATTTGGTAGAAATTCGAGCTCAATAAAGGTAAATATCAAAGGGATTAAGAAAAAATGAATAAAACTTAAGGAAAAACTTGAATTCACTATTGTAAAGCTTCAACATAGATTGCCATAAAACTTCAATAACTGTTGCAAAGGTATGAGGATAAAATCGTTCTGTGGAGAGGTGTTGTTGCCATGAAGATTTGGCAAGAAAATCACAAAGTGCAGAGGTGTTGCTACCATGATAATTTGTAAAGAAATTTGTGAATATGAGAAAAGAATTTCTGAAATCAAATGTTAGCAATGCCGGATAACATAACAGAAGGGAGTTTGCCACAAAATTGAATATTTGGACTAAACATAATGGTATTTATCATTTAAACCACTGCTAGATGTTAAAAATTATTCAAAATATTAAGGTAGTTTGAAAAATCGTGTTAATTTTAAAGGTAGTTCCAATAATTACTAACAAATAAGCACCATTAAGTAGCTTATTTTTTTTGTAATGTATATACATTTATTTTAAATAAAATATAAAGTTTAAATATCTTTTAAATTGATCTTGAGGTGGATAAAATAGTAATAACACTCATTTTGTATTAAACTATATACACCACATGTATGTTCAATTCTTTTATTATATTTTATATTTCCTTTCTTTTCTTTAAAAAAAAAAAAAAAAAGACTTTCCTCCTTCAGTTACGAACAGACCCTCACCCCCATTCTATTTCATTTACATGGACCGTACTCCACCCTTTTCTAAATAACCCTTTCTCTCTTTTCTTAAGTGATGAGCCATCCAGCCACCCACCCACCTATTTCATCTCCATTTTCGTCATTCACCTAAACAGCCGAGCCCAACAATAACACCCATCCCACCCCCCATCCACTTCAGCCGCTGGTATATTGTGAAGGATGAATTATTGCAGAATCAAGCAGCAGATCTTCGTCATTCACCTAAACAATCGAGCCTAGCAGCAACACCCATCCCACCCCCATCTGCTTTAGCTATTGGTAGACTGCGAAGGATGAATTACTGCAGAATCGAGCAGCAGCTAGCAGAGGTGTTACTGCTCTGTTTAGCTCCCAATGGCGCTCTAGCTCAGCTTAAGCTGCCTTTACCTTCCCCTAAGTTAAGTAATGTCACCCAACAACCAATTTGTTAATTGAGTAGTGTTTTCTTAGTCATTCAAAATTGACACTTCAAATCCTAACTTCCGGTTCGATGCAAAATGAAATAAATAGGTGTAGGTAGTGAATTGAAGGGAATTTTTTATGGCTTTAAGGAAAAATTGTGCTCCAATTTCAATTCAAGCTAAAAACCTTAGGTATGATTAATTATTTCCCCCAAATTTTGAAAATCCTAAGCTTGAAATTGTTAATTTGACTTATATTAGGATGGAATGTAAAAGTAAATTGTGTTGATTGTATCAATTCTAAATGGAAATAAAATTGTGAATTCAACCTTTCAACGTTGATGGTTTGGAATATCTTCAATTTCACTTGAAGCCATGGAAATTTTATTTGGAAAATAACTTGGAACTTTGAAACACTTGACTAAGGTCAATGGACAGTTCAATCTTTAATTCTATTATTTGCTATACTCTAGTTGGATTTGGTTGTTTTAACTATTGAAATCAAGTGCTTCATGACGTAAAAAAAAAAAAAGAATAGAATTTAATTTGATTTTGAAAATTTACTAGATAGTTTTACTAGAAAGAAATGTTGTATTTCCTTGTTCCACTATGGATGCTTCATAAAAGAGAAAGATTCAATATATGCTTCATTATACTTTACAAAAGAATAATACCTAGTATAGATACTGTAGTTAACAGATGCCATATTTGCATTTGAGACTTGCACAATAAGTGTTTCTAGTAATGTGTGGAATGTTTTGTTCAAAAATTGTTAATGCTAAATTAATATGTTGTTTATGAATGATTTTAATAATGTACAAATGATTTATGCTCTTTAAAAACAAAATGGGATCCTCGTGAAAATTGTTATGAAGAAGCACCAAGTGCACTTGGAATTTGAAAAGAAATTATATGCCCATTTAACATGATGGAAGGATAAGAAGAGATTGAATTGGTGCAAAGATAAGGTAAATGCAGATTGTTCTTAAAATTGTATAATGATTGATGAGTTACTTGAGAAAGTATTCTTGGATCCTAATTGTAAATTGGAACCAAGCACTCTTTTATGACAAACAAATGGTTTGAGTTTAAGTAACTATTTACTACCTTACTTGGAGTTGCTTGAAATTATAATATAACTTTCCTATATTCTTATATGAATATTTTTAGAACACCTACTCATATCCTTCACTATATTTCATAAATGTGTGGTATCTATTGCTTTTCTCTTGGTCCATTATGAAAATTGTTTTAACATAGATATTTTCAAGTGTCAAAGTTTGAAAAAGGGTAAACTTATTTTAAAGAATGCTTGAAAGGACATGAGAATGATTAAATAATTTACTCAATGGGCTTCTTGGAAACTCACTATATTTTCTTAATAATTATGTTTTTATGTATTGAATCCGCACCTTCATGACTAGCTAGATATTGAAGACTTTTGGAGAATATTTTGATAGTTGAAATGTCATATTTGTGCATAAGTGCCATAAGTAGTCATATTGTGTCAAATTTGTTGTTTTGTGATTAGTAGTAATGTGTATAGTTTGGACTCCATGTCCAGATGTTAGGAAGGGCATATGGCTCTACACTATTGTTTCAACCATAAGCCCGGTGTTCAAAACACTAAAGAAACTGGTAAAAATGTTTGGAAAATATCAAACAAATATGTTTTTTTGTCAAAATTGAGTAATTGGTTTTTTGTCTCTTTTGTGAAATGTCTATTAATGTTTTCTTAGTTTGATTGTGAAATCTAAGGCTTATAGGTCAAATGATTTTTACACTTGTTGGACTCCAAAGTTGGGGCATGATAAAATTACTTGTGTCACCTTATACTTTTACTCAATTTTTAATTAGGTTTTTACAGTTAAGAAGTTTGGAATTGAGTCTTTATACTTATTTTTTATTTTTGATTGGATAGTTCTCATCATGTTTTAGTTAAATTGCATTACATGTATGCACAACACTATTAATATTACTTAACAATTATTGATGAAAAGGTTATATGTCATTTGTATTCATATTTTTAGTGACAAATAACATATAGAAAATCATGTTTTTTTTTTTGTGAAATTATTTTGTTTATTGAAGAAAATTTGGAGCCAAGTGTCTCTATGTCCGTAAATTGTTAATAGATTATTGTTTACATATGTTGATTACTGGTAAAATCTAACAAAGAGATAACAAGAGTTATCTTATTAGAAATAAAAAAAAGTATATGATTCAATTCCAAAACTTTTAAACTATAAGGACCTAACTAGAAATTAAATATGTCATACCCCAAATTTTGGAACACGGCCAGTGTAGGAAGACACCCAACATCTTTCTACAAGCCTTTTGCTACACTAGAACTCATATTACCTTTTTTCAAGTTCCATTTGAACTTACCCAAACTGATAAAATGCTTTTACAATTAATAGTTTCAAAATAAAACATAAAAAGAAATAAATACTCAAAATTTCCAAAACATTTATATATATATATATACTTTTAAAATTTTTTATAGAAAATTGGACAGAGTTTCATCCATTTTTCAGACACTAGACCATAAGCCAATATAATAATAGAGGGCCACATAGCCTGCCCAGAACTTGTATAAATGACTATAACACTACATGATATTACAATCCACAAGACAGTGCAATTTGACATAGGCAAGACTCTTTAAGACTCATGTGTATATGCACATTGTTTCAACTACCAGCATTACCTCCAAGTGCAAATGTTTAGTCTCCAACAGTTAGGTCATCATACAAAATAATAATAATAATAATAATAATCTTGAAACCTAAAACGTTTTTAGAAAAAAGAATGGTGAGTTTCATTGAAACTCAATGAGTGAACAATTTACGCAAGAAAATAGTACTTATTGAAAATACATGTAATCCCATAAACATAACATTTCAAAATAACACAAAGAAAGATATGTAGCTAATTTACATACATATAAGTAGTTAGACTCAAAAGTCGATAGGTCAAAATCTTATATAGGATAAAAGAATAGCAATTTAGCTTGGAACACCATTTTATCAAGAAAGGAAAAATAAAAATAAGATACTTAGTTTTCACTTGCTAATAGGATCCATAGGTGTCTTTCATTGAGCAACACACAATTTAATACACAATCTCAATGATCAACCCCATTCGTCTTATCCCTCTACCAATTTATTCTCCATTTATCCCTCTAATATATTAATGACCATGATTTTCATTTTTGTTTTGTTCCAAGTGCACTTGGGGGGGGGGGGTTCATAAGAAGTACCCTAGTGATTCCATTCTCTTTTCAAAAATCATAAACACTTCACAATTTAGATTTTTTATAAGATTTCAAACACTTTGTACACCCTTACATATTTTCATAAGCAATAAGTACATTCTCAACGTAATCTTGATGAAATCATAACCAAGCAACAACATTCCACATTTCTAAAATCAATTTGCCACAAAAGAAAATACCCCATTTCTTTCTTCTGTGAATTTTTAGTATGATTCCAAATCATTCACAAATACAAGCACTAACAATTGACATTTAAAACAATCAATTATTCATAATAGTAAGGGTTCTAATAGTAACTGGTAAAACAAGTTCATAACACCTAATATATTTTTATACATGCATAGATCCTTTGAGACAAAATAAGAGTTTTACTTTCAAAACCAAGTGCTTAACAAGATCTCTAGATAAACTTTATAATATAGCACAACTTATTGTTCAGGTTCAAACCAACAATTGAAATCACCTTTTGTATGTTATATAGATATAGAGAGAGAAAGAAAGAGGTAGATTATTCACTCACCTTGAAACGGTCAAGAATATCTTTGGCCTCAATTGAGAGTTCAAGAAAAGTTCTGTGCTTCCCCATCCCCAAATGTAGTTAGCTTGAACTTCACTTCTTCAAGCACTTCACTTTCATTTCTAAAATTTTCACATACAAATCAAATAATCCATGAGTAGCTACTATCACCCAACACTATACATAGTGTGAATCACTTAATTAGCAGCGTGCCCTAGAGGCCCAATTCCTCATTTGTGCCCATATTACTAGTTTCATTTCATCTACCAATATTATGTTAAACTCTTGCACTTACTTGAATTAGTTTCTAACAAAGTAACTCTTTAACTATCCCTTCACCATAATCCATTCAAAACTCATAATTTAACCAACATTTCTTTCAATTCTTACCAATCATAACAATCGAAAGTAATCTAGTTAATTTTCCCAAGACATCATTAAAATGTAGTTTATAGTTATTTAACTTGCTAAGATCCCAAAATCTTAAGCTGTAACTCTTCACAACAACCGTTAACCACAATCTAAGCTGAAATTATATGATTTAGAATAACTAATAGCAAAAATCTACCTTAAATTAGCATATTAGACTTCAGAGGGAGCTCAAGTAGGTGTTCAAGCTATTCAGCCTACAGTAGAAATTTGGGGAGACTTGGCTACTTAAACTATAATAGTGAGCTTTGCCACAATTCTGGTGCATGCAATGGACTTCAATAATGATGTTCAATAGCAGGCATGGCCGATGATGAGTTGCCACACTGCTTCCAACCCTCGATTATGCAGAATAGGGTGTGGTGTTTTGCTAGGCTAAATGTCATGGGCTAATAGCTTTCTAGCTGAAACCATACGGTGCATGATCCCAACTCTTAGCTAACATGCTAGCCTTTTAATAAATTTGAGTCACACTTGGATAGATATTTGGGACATTAAGGATTTTGTTGCCCATATAACCAAAATCCCATGCACAACATGTCCGCATGCCAACATTAGTATATAGTCAAAGCATTAATATCAAGTCTCAAAGAATGTGCCATACAAGAAATCTCTAGTGCATATTGAGAAGGGACTTTCTAAAAATAAGGAGATGGATAACTCCATTTTATTAATATATACCTCATTATATAGTTTTGAGTGTGTAAGGGGAGTATTTCTAAGCTCAACACTCTGATCCCTAGCCCGAGTCACAGTGCCCATTAAGTCACCGAATGCGCCCTCCTTAAAAACTATTCTAAGCAAAAGCTCTATCGACAAAACTAGACATACTTTTTTTCCAATTGACATAAGGACTTTTCTCCTAGTTCTTAAGGGTTCTATTACTTCATCTCATATGGACGTGAAGATAAAAAATGTAAAAATCACAATCACATACTTTTCTACCTGAAATGGATAAACAGTCAATGCTAAAAAGCAACAATACCCCCTAAAACGAGAAAATTTTGAAAAAATAATCTACAAATTCTTTTACTCCCAAATTTGCACCACAAGGCTTCCTTTGTGTGCTTGATTTTTGAGCCAAGTTTTGTTCAAAATTAAGCATGTTTGCTTGTCCAATTGGTTCACAAGGCTGACTTGTGACATTTTTCCCCTCTTCAAATGTCAATGCCCTCATTGACACCTCAATCTGAAATAGCTTCTATGAAGGTTTCTCATTTTGAGTGCTAGCTTTTCAAATCTTCATGTGGATCTTTAGCCTGTTCCACTCAAACTACTTCCTCAACCACTCCTTGTTTATCTCTTTAAGCTAAAATCATTTGAGAGGCTTTGATGAATGCCACCTTCAGTTTGACATAGCTTTCAGGATCATCATTAGTCTACTACTCAGTAGCTCCTCCCTAGACTTCCTTCCTTGAACTTGCCTTATTGTACATTTGCTTTCCCTCCATAACTTTAGGTATTTACCTCCGTAACTTTAGTGTCTTCAATGATGCTATCTCCGTAGACTTTGTATTTTACCTCTGTAGACTCAACTTCATGGTCCTGACACAAACTCTTGTGTCATTGTCTCCATAGCTCTTTCGACTTTGTCACCTCTACAACTTTTCGTGTCCTACTGCCTCTACAGCATTTGGGTTGTTACCTCTATAACTTATGCCTACCTCACTACCTTCGCAACTAGCAACAGACTATCCCCATACAACTCTTGATTTGTCTCACTACCTCTGTAGCATAAGTGTGTGCTACCTCTATAGCTTGTGCACCTGCTTGGTATTTTGGATGTCTACTTATAGATAGCCCTATATCCAATGTCCCATACCACCAATGTGAGAGATGCAAGTCTCATATTTTGTTCATGCACAAGTCTCATATCTTGCTCACAAAAAATAGCTTATTCACAAGTCCTATACCTTGCTTACAAGTATGCTCATGTTAGGTTCGATCAATCTACTATACTTCCACTATATAACTTTCACACTCAATTGAATCCTCCTGACCCCTTTTGAATTGACACCTTCATGGTATCATTCAACTGTCATAATCTTTTAAGAGTTGATGCTATCTAGCACCATGGTCTTCATAACTCCTCTTAGGTTTATACGCTTAAATGCTATCTCCTCAAAGATGATATTAGCTCATCTCTCGTGACCCTCATAGCCACTCACTAGTATCATTGCCCTCCTAGCAACTTCTTCAATGATCAATGCCTCTTTCTTTTGGCATTTCTTGTGTGACATTCGTCCTTTGAAGACTCTTTCTTTGAGTGCATCCTCATGATGGCTTCCCAACATCAACAGCTTTGATGGGGGTTGAGCATCGAGCATCCTCTACTTAAGCTCATGTTTAACTTTGCCTGTGCACTAGCAATTGTGAATCTCATCATCATTGCCACAAAGTCTATCTTATAACTATGCAGTGCTAGTTCACTACGCTTCGAGGTCATTGTTGTTACTCTGTTATATGACTATATAGCTTTAGCTCACTACTCAAGTATCATTGCCACTTGTCATGCAACTATGATATGCTAACTCCCTAATATCTCATCTCAAATCTTGTAGATTAATGTTGTAGCTTACTCATTACATCTATAGATTGTGCACAATGGATCCCTCTTAGATCATCTTATTCCCCTTTAGGTTTACTCTTTTGTGTAAAATTCATGCCCTCTGACACAATTTTGGACTCTATGAGTAAAAGTAGTCTACTCAACACATCACAAAATATGTTCCATCTTGTAAGATATGTCTACTTTCTGTTGTAGCCATGCTTTCTCAAGCATGACTATGGCTTTGCCCTCTAGGCTTCATCGATAGCTAATATGTCCCTCATGGATAGGGTCAAGCTTGCTCTGCAAGACTAGGGCTTCTCCTAGGGCTTCCTCCCATTAGATAGGCCATCAATTCACTTATTCTCTTGAGTGGTTTGCATTCCCTTGAATGTCTACTATAAATGAGTACATAATTAATGCCCTGTGTTGTATAGTAAGTCCTTCAACTTTTACACATGCCTGCACTTGATGCACCATCAACATTCCCTCAAATGCAATATCTTGTACACTAGCCCTTGAATTGGTCCAACCTCTTACACCTTTCTCGATCAAGTCCTTAGTAGCATCTTTTCACCATTTCCCATGAGTCTCTGCTTAACTCACAAGCTCCATATACTTTAGACAAGCTTATTCTACCCTAATCATGGTCCACCTGATCTACTTTCTAACACAATCAAGCTCTGATACTAATATGTTGTGGGCCAATAGCTCTCTAGCCAAAATTATGAGATGCATGATGCCAACTCGTGGCTAACATGCTAGCCTTCCAATAAATTCAAGCCACACTTGGATAGGTATTCAAGGCATTGAGGATTTTGTTGCCCATACAACCAAAATCCCATGCATAACATTTCTGCAAACTAACATGAGTGTGTAATTGAAGTATTAGTGCATATCAAGTCTCAAAAAATATGCCACACAAGAAATAAGAAGAGGGAAAACTCCATTTTATTAATATATGCCTCATTATATAGTTTTAAGTATATAAGGAGAGTATCTCTAAGCTCCACACTCTGATCCCTAGCTCGAGTTACAGTGCCCACCAGGTCACTAGATGCACCCCATTTAAAGAGCATTCTAAGTAAAAGTCCTATTGATAGGAGTAGATATACTTTTTCTTAATTAACATAATGTTTTTTCTCCTAACTCCTAAGAATTCTAATGTGTCATCTCATATAAATGTGGAGATAAAAACAAGGATCGCAACCATATACTTTTCTACTTGTACTAGACAAATGATTGATACTAAAAAGATACAAATATCCCCAAAATGGGAAAATTTTAAAAAAATAATCTACAAGTGCATTTGCTTCCACATTCGCATCACAAGGCCTCCTCTTCGTCATTGATTTTATGCCAAATTTTATCTAAAACTGAGCACATTTACCTGTCAAATTGGTTCACAAGGCCAACTTGTGACATTAAACGAGGGTCTATGCTACTATCTTGGCTACTAGCAAGATGTTGTAGTAGTTGCCATGGTAGCACAATCAGTAGCATGATCTGACTGACATTAGAGTGGGCCATTGCTAGTTGGGCGACGAGAGAGCTAGGGCTCAGGCACTTTCTCTCGATTTCTTTAGTTTAAATGGAGAAGGAAATGAGGTGAACATTATGCTTTTTGTTTTATTTAGTTTCTTTAATTTATATATTTTTTGAAAGAGAGAGATAAATAGAAGGACAATATAGTTCATAATATACATAATTTAATACAAAGCTATGCACTTTTGGGTCCACATAAAATTTACCAAAACTATAATTTAACTATGGGCTCTATTTATTGGCCACTTAAAACAAGGGTTCTTATTTCACTAATAATTAAAGCTAAGTAATATTTAAAACATATTAAATAACTTAAACACTTAAAAGAAAAGTTTTAAATATATTTTCATAAATTTCAAGATCAAATTAAATAAAGTGACAACTACATATGATCAAACTAAAAGCATGAATTTTGCCAGAAAATAATTAAAGTAATTAAAATAGCACTTTAAGTATGATACTATAATTTCTAAAATCAAATTAGGTTAAAATTTAATAGTTAAATTCATTTTTTACAACATTTACTCAAATAAATTTAATAAATCAAAACACTTTTGAAACAATTATTACAAAATTGTAAGCTTTCAAATAAAATTATTTACTAAAATCTCTTCAAGATATAGTTTTTATCAAATCTTATACTTATAAATTTTAAATATTCATAATTTATAAACAAAAATTTTATAAAAGATTCGAAAATGAATTTTGGACATTACAAAATGAAACTGGAAGGAGCAACAAAGTAATTTAACGTAAAAAAAATTTATTACTAGATATGAATATATGAGAAGTCTAGTTAATAGAATACATAAGAGCATAAAATTATTGAACTAAATGTCTATATTTTTTCAGAAGATATATAATATTTTCTTCTTATATTTTCTTTTTAATTATTTTTTTATAGTTATCACAATACAGAAAGATATAAGAAAATGAAAGCAAAAAGGACAAAAAAAAAAAAGAAGATAAGTATTAAGCATATATTTTTTGTTTTAAATAAATTTCAATATTTGTTCCAATTTTTTTTTATAAATATATGTTATTATATAAAAATGATTATTCGTGAATAGCCATTCTTAACTACAAATAATCAATTTTGCAATTCAGAACGATTTGATATTAGCAAATAGTTAAGAATGAATTAAATTATTATAAGGTCAATTAAGAATGTTTGGATTGAAAAAGTTATTAACTGGTCTTATTAGATTCGTGCTCACCCTAGTGAAAGTACTTTATCTCTTATTGTACGTCAAAATTTATGAGGTAAAAGTTGTTAGTCTAGGTTACCCTAACTAATATTTTGTTGATTTTGATGTTGAAAAATAATTTTAATTGAATTATTCACATTACTATTTGACATTATATTTATTTGTTTATTTTAATTTGTTTTGTAGGTTTCAAAGTATATATATGATTTAAGAGATCAACATTAGAATTAGGAAGTATTTTATTTTTATAGGATCTTTTGTAAATGAATTCAAAAGAAGTTTGATTCAAACAAATTTCAAAATGAGATAGAAACACTACTTGAAGAAAACAAAATTTTATAAAAGCTATTTTACATATTACAAATTGATTCATTAATCGATTCATATTTGAGAAATGTATATTAATCGATTTATCAATCAATTCATGAAGAATAGTTTTAAAAAAAATTTAAAATTAAAAGTTGAGATTTTTATTTGAATAGATTCAAGAATTGATTCACAAACTGAAAGTTAGTTTTTTTGTTACAAACAGTTAAAACAATTATAAAAGCCTTAACGACCTTCAGTTTTCATAACTTTTACACAATTTTCTTTCGCCTTCAAGTGCGAAAATCTCAGAGAAAAGAGCTTAATCAAATTTTTCTACCTTACAAGATTTCTAGATCAAATTAAGTGATTTTAAATCAAACATCTACTAAAATTCATCTTAGCTATGTGAGATTTCATCTCAAACCTCTGATATTATATTTCTTCTTTGCCCTATTCTTTTCTAATCTTTTATTTTCTTTTGAGATTTCTAGATTGATAGAAATTTTGTATAAGTCAGCAAGAGCTTATATAATTTCTTGTGTTTATTTTTAGGTTTAGAAGAGCTTAATTTTAATTCTTCTAGGTTAGTAAGATTCCTGTAATTCTTGTGTGTAAATTGGCATTTCAGGAGCCTGGTTAGGTCCTAATAGTTTTGATTAAAAGAAGTGGCCTTTCATTTGAGGAATGATCTTGTTGACTTAAATTGCGATTTCAATTCAAGTTGAACCATTTTAAAAATATATGTCTTTGATTTATACTTTTCTACTCTTATATTTACAATCTTGCTACACAATCTATTTCATTGCACAATTATCAATTCTACTATTTGCATATTCACTGATTAAATTTTCAATTGTGTCTCTGAATATAAGCAATAAATCACATTTTAGTTAAATACAAAAGAAGAATTCATAAAGAAATAAGGAGTATACAAATTCCCACAAAGGAATAAGGGTAAGATCCAATTTCCACAGTTTATCTTTCAATATGGGACCTATCAAAAGTAGTAGCAGCTTGAGTAAAATCTTTAAGGAAAAAAAAAAAAACCTTGATGGTATCTTGGGAAGAAAGCATATGAAGGCCATCTATATCCATTCAAAGAGATTTTTTGTTTTTTCTAATAAAAAAGAGATAGCATGCCTTAACTTAGGGTCTATTTCTTTCAATGGAAAATGAACTTTTATCAAAAGTATTTTTCTAAGAAAATACATTTCTAGAAAATGAATTGATTTTTGGTTGTTTGGACAACACAAGAGAAAATATTTTCTTTTGTTTAATGCATAAAGGCAAACTATTTTCTTTTATTGAAAAATATTGTTACACATACAAATTTCATCTTTAAGGTCAAGGCACATAATAATCTCTTTGATATTTGAATGTTTCATGATATGAATTAACAAATCTTTACTTTTAAAAATCAAAAGTTTAGTATATTTTATACTAAAATCCGCATCCAAAGAAGAATATTCAAATCTTTCTTTTTTTTCATCTTTTATCATTTAATCATAAAGTTAATTCACATTCAATTGAGTTTGGTAAAAATTATTAGTCATATTTGTCAACTTTCTTAATTGTCCAAATACTACTACAAAATGTAAAAAAGACATCGTTGAATTGATGTTAGAAAAAAGGTAATTTGATGCATATATAGGAACGATGTTCTTTTTTGTAAAAAGGAGGAAAATTACAATGTCGGTTACTATTAAACAACTGACGTCTAAATGTAAAATCACATTTGACATCGGTTTTAGTTAAGGAATCAAAGTACTTTTAGAATTATTTAATTTGTACCATTTAGGTTTAAACTATCTTTAAATTCTATGGCTTCTCAACTGTTAAAAAATTGGACTAATTTATCAATTAAATTCTTATTTGATTATACTTCAAAGAACTTTATTATAATATATAGTCAAATCAATTTTTTATTAATTTATCAATTAAATTCTTAATCAAATTATTTATATACAACTAATTTACTAATATGATAATATTACAATTAAATTTTCATATTCCAAGACTAGAAAATTATAAAATTCTTTTATGACCATTAATTTCTTCCATTATATCAAGACTATGGAATTGTCAAAATAATTAAAATAGATTCAACACATTTTTATTCCATTCCCTACAAAAAGACGTAGATTAGACGTTGATTTTTTTTTAACAACCAATGTAGATGGAAAAAATAATTAAAAAATGCAAGTACATGAAAGGGTATATAGATTAGACATTGCTTTTGTATTAGGAACTATGTAGATGTATGACATTACATGTCTATTCCAACATATTAATTGATGCCTAAAGTCTTTGTGCATTATAAAAGGCCACTATGTAGGGATGACAACTTTACCCGTGTACCCATTTACCTATGGATATCCGCCTGTGATGGACAGGTATGGATATGAGAAAAAGTGTTTGCGGGTGGGTATGGGTATGAAAATCATACTCATAACGGGTATGGGTAGGGTATGGGTATGAGAAAATATCCATACCCATACCCATTTACCGATTTAAATAAAAAATTATTTTTTATATAAACAAAATGATGTCATTTTGAGTAATGTATGTAATACTTCAAAATAAAATAAAATAAAAATGTTGGCTGAAGGACTAAAGTGAAATTTTGATATTTTTTGTTAGGGTCATAACATAATTTTATATTTTTAGTAAAGACCTATTTGAAGTTGATGAAAAGTTCATATAGTCAAACTACAATTCAGAATTTTTTTTTAGTTCTAGCGGGTATATCTGCAGGTACAAACCAGCACCCAAACCCGCTACAGTGTTCATGGGTATAGGTAGAATATGGGTATGAAATTTTTTGGTGGGTACGGGTATAGATATTGACATACCCGCCTGAACCTGACCCGTTGCCATTCCTACTGGTGTGTTCTCTTGACTCTCATTCTATTCTAGCTTGCTCTCAATGTTTATTTATTTTTCCCTTTTTTTCTCTTTTGTTACTTAATTTTATTATGCTCAAGCTTGCTCTAAAAGTTTATAGTTTTTTTTTCCTTTTTATTTCTTTTTTGTTGCTTAGTTTGTGTATAGGGAGTGATTAACATCTTTTTCCTTTTTCCTTTTGAGCAAAGCATATGGATCCATTAAACAAAGGGATGATGTGTGCACTTGATGTGTATGTTGTCTTGTAGACCACCTTTGATGTGGGTGTTGTGTTGTAAACAACCTATTTGTTGCAAGCAATCCTAACAACTATCAACAATAATTTTCTTATATATATTGCTTAGTTTATGTTGAATGAATTAGTAGTAGTATTGTTCTTCTCTCTGGCCCCCAATGCTCTTTTTGATGTTTCTATAAAAATGTAACTAGCAATATGTTTCTTTATTTTATTAAAACAAATATTAGAAATTATGTCAATTTTTTTAACTCAAATGAACATCTTTAGCAAAATCCAAAGAATTGTAACTAGCAGTAGGCTTATGAAAAATGTAGCTTGCAATAGGTTGCTATGTTTTTTTTAAAGAAAATTAAAAGAAATGACACTGGTAATTTAACTCAAATTGACATCTTTAACATAAGATGAAGAATTATAGCTAGCAACAAGCTTTTATAAAAAAGTAACTTGCGGTAGATTTTTGTATTTAAAAAAAAATAATAGAAATGATGCCATTTTTTTAACAAAAACCGATGTCTTTAACACAGTTTGAAGAAATTTTTGAAGTGCTTAAATATTATTTCAAGTATTTAAATATTATCTAATTGACAAGTTTTTTCAAAAAATAATTAGTCTTGGACAAATTATTTGTGAAAAATTAATAATATATTATCCAAAAAAACACAATGAAGATAATCAATTAAAAAAAAATTTGAGTTAGATTGTCTCATAAATATGTTGTAAATTAATGTTAGTTGTAATAAAAAATTGATGCATAAATAAAATGAAAAAACAATTAAAAAAATTAAACGCAAGAATAATATGAAGTGATGGTATTTTTGTAAATATGACAAAATTTAATATGTCAGTTTCTACAAAAAAAACAAATGTCTTAAGTTTATATGTTAGTTTATTATAAAAATCAATGTAGATGCATGAGAATAGACATCGGTTCCTTATTAATAATTGACATCTAAAGTCTAGGTTTCTTCATGAACAAGCTAGTTCTTCACCCTACCCTCATTTGTTTTCCCTTTTGGAAATATTTACAAAATCATTTTCAAACCTTTGTTATATTTTTCTTTGCTATCTTCGATTATCACATTTCAAGTCCATTGCTGATCAAGGTAGGGAACTTCGACCATCACTTGGAATGTAACTATTTTCTTTTCAAAATCATCAAATGCATTCTAATACATAATCTTGGATTGTTCACTCCATTTCTGCATAGATAGTCAAAATTTTTATTAGTTATCTATGATATATGACAACCTTTTGTATATAAAAGGAATAAATAGAAATAAAACTAATATAATAGTT
>JANHAO010004338.1:0-24381 GCA_026873985.1 Saraca asoca
GAAAAAGTTAAACAAAAATCACAAATTAATAACTATTTAAGAGGTGATGTTCATTATTTTTATAGGTACATTTTTCACTTATCAGCTACCTTTATAGCATTAGGAGTACGGGCTATCTGGATGGGACATACTACCTCTGGGCTCGGCATACCAATTTTAAGAGGGTTTTATCGTAGGCGGATGCTAAGGGTAAATCGAATGTAGGGAATTATAAGACTCATTGGTTTTACATTTCATGCCCATCTTTGCGTCCTCTTCACAACTTTAGTTTTATTCTAATGCCTGGTAAGTGGACTGAAGTCATGTAAGCTATCATGAATTCATGTTATCGTTTATGATGTTCTGTCTTATTCTTGTAGACGGGGCTGGCAAGGAGAAGCCAACGCTAGAGGTTGAAGAGGTTAAGGTATTAGACCTGTTTACTGCTATAAGTGATCTAAAAAATGATCTCAAATTTGATGATGATCTTCTTCGTTTCCATAAGCTCGCTCTAGTACTGAACATCGAGCTTACTAGAGAGATTGGAGCTTGTCAAGTTGGGGAGATTGGTCTAGTGCATTTTGGAGATTGAAAATATGGTGAAGCTCATCCTTCAGAAGCCACCTATGAATGAGCCCGAAGACCCTGAAGTTACTATAACCCCGTTAGGTCCTAACATTGTTGTAGCCCCTACTGCGTCAAATCAATCTCCTCTTACCTTAATTGAGACGCCTTCATAGGAGTTAGCCCCTATTTCGCATCCTGAGGCACCGAGGTAGTCAAGGTCATGGCCCCATTTGAGCCTCCTCCAAAAGATGAAAAGTAAACAAGGGAAAGAGGGTCGCTGCCACATCAGAACGAGTGGCTCGCAAAGTCGCAACTGAGGAGCATCCACTGAGCCTTAGCCCAAACACGCAAGAGTATTTTGACTTTCTCCAGAGGAATGTAGAGGCAATCTTGGGACCCTGCACCAGTCCTCAAGTGTTGGAAGCAGAGGAAGTTTCAAGTGGAAGGCTGATTCGCTACGTCACTCATCATGGCTTACTAGTAAGTAATGCCCTTTTACCTTGATTCTTTTGCTCCTTCGTAATCTGACTTGATCCATTTAATTTTCTAGGGTGTACCAGGAATAATAAAGATGGGGGAAAGACTCCAGACTTGGGAGGAAAAGAATGCTAAACTGGAGGATGACCTAGCTACTCTAACCGCTAAGGCACTGGAGCTGGAAAATAAAGTAATGAATGCTAAGGTTGCTCAGAGAGAAGCCAAGGAAGCTCGATCTCATAAGGTGGCAAGTCACAAGGCTGTTAGAACCAGTCTCAACAAAGCAGTTGATGAGCTATCAAAAGCCAAAAACAATCTAAACATGACACTTTAGGGTGCTGAGGCAGCGATGTAGTGAGCTGAAGTGATAGCACGACGGGTGGAGGCTGCTAAGAAGAAGCTTGAAGCAGCTAGGAAGGAAGTTACTTTGAAACAAGAATAGGTTACTCAAGTTAAGGCAGAGACCACTGAGTTAGTTGCAAAGGCAGTAAAGAAAGTGGAATCTAAAACCTCTTCTTCCTTCTTATACACCTTGTGGGAGCAGCACCCGAATATGGACTTTTCCTTTTTTGGGGAGGATGCTCTTAAGGAAATAAAGGGCTTCGAGAGGAAAGCTGCAAAAGCAGCGAAGGGCACTTCCTTTAATAAAGGTGTGAAGTCCACAAGTGAAGCCCTCTTGCTGAAAGTGCAATTCAAAGAGGGAGCAACTCGTAAATTATGGCAACACCTTGTAATCAAACGAAGGACAATCTGTTCACCTCATGTGTCAATCCTTCCTCCCATAAAAGCTCAGCTTATAAAGATTAGACTTCTTAGGATACAATCTTGTAACTTTGCATTTCATTTTTGACCTTCGCATTTGATCTTGGATTTTGTATGAATTTGCCTCACTAAAAGAGGTATTGAATGAACCTTTTCATTTTCCTTGCCTTTCCAGGCATATCACATTGGATGTTCCATAGAAAATAACATATAGGCTGTTATGGATAGATTCCTGTGAATCACAACTTAATAATTATTAAGTAAAAAGAGCACCCGATTAGTCAGTCAACCTTGGTGAGCTAAATATGATGGATGATGAAATAAAATACTGAGTAGATTGTACGAATTCATATAAATGGGCTGTAACCAGCAAATAATGATTACAAATGATATATGTCTTACTGAATGGCCAGTTGATCGCATGAAAATGTAGCAGGTCATATGAGAACTGTGCCTTGATTAGAATAAGTTGAATGCTCAAATTGTGCTTTAGCTAGCATGAGTTCGAGTGCTCAGTGGGTGATTAAGTACGCCTTAGCTGGCACATCAAACAGGTTGCATGAGAGCTACAAGCGGTAGGTTGCATGTGAGCTGCACGTTACAGATCGCACCACAATAATCTTGTTGCTCAGTAGGCAACACGAACATGACTCTGCTAGCAATCTTATTGCTCAAGCAGGTAATAAGTTTATTTTAGTGCCTCTGCACCTCAATGAGCTTAGAGCCTCTGCTAGAAATAAGTTTATATTAGTGCCCCTGTGCCTCAGCTAACGAGTTGGCAATGAATTTAGCACATTAGGTACCTCAGCTAGCAATAAGCCTAAGTGTCAAAATGAGCTCCGGGGGTCATAACTTGAATGGTAGGCAATAAGTTTGAGTACCGGAATGAGCTTCGGGGGGCCTCAACTCAAATGGCTAGCAATAAGTTTAAGTACTGGATTGAGCTCTAGGGGCCTCAGCTTGAATGGTTGGCAAAAAGCTTGAGTACTAGAATGAGCTCCGGGGGCCTTAGCTCGAATGATTGGCAATACGTTGCATACATACAACACCTAAAAGTTAGTCATACGCATGCGCAAGGTGGTAGTCTTATGTCATAGAAAGGTCGGCGATCTCGTGCCAAGAGAGTTACACCACAGCCATCTTACTACTTAGTAGACAACTTGACTTCTTCAACTTTAAGAATAACTTGCTTCCGGATGAAAAAGGGCGAAATCGCTTTTGTTTTTAGAGGAGTGAGTAGGAGTATAGCACTCCGACGCTCGGGGAGTCTTAGCCCCATTCATATTAAGTGAAAAATCCTGCTTCTTGCCTTACTAGCTTTTGAAAGAATAATATACAGTGTGAGATTACCAAATTTAAATATGATCTCGGGCTTTCTTGAAAATTTATTTAGAAATTATATAACATTATAATTCAAGTCTAATTTGGGATTACTTTATTTACATCTAAATAACATATATTAAAAGAGAAGATTTAGAGGCGCTAGGGCTGCTATTGTTGTAGCTGTCAAGGCTACTAAGATCGTTGTCCAAGAGATTGCACCATATAATCTCGTAAGTAACCTCTCTTAATCAGATCCTCAATTACACTTTTAAGTGCTTGGCATTTCAAGGTATTATGCCTAGCTTATTCATGATAGGCACAGAACTTGCTCATATTTCTAAATCTGTTGGGAGTTGTTATGGGACTAGGCTTCCCAAAATTCTCTTTATCCTTTTCAGTTACAAATATGTGCTCCTGAGTATTTGATAGGGTGCTACAACTATCAAAATGACCTTAATGTAGAGGTTGCTCATTCCTTGCCCTTTTTGCAAGCTGATTTTCAAAATCGCCTTTCTCATTCTCGATGCTTCTCTTGTTTTAGACGGGGCCATTTACCTCATCCTTCCACTCGGACTTCTTCGTGCTAAAAATTTCTTCTCACCTGATCTATTTGGCAGCTCGTTCATAAAACTCACCCAGGTCACTCACTGGAGATTTGTATATCTCCTCGTACAGTTTTCCATCCTTGCGGAGTCCAGTTGAGATCGCTGTGAGGATACTTTCATCTGAAGGATTCTTTACATTATTGACTTCGTATCTGAACCTGACAATGTAATCTTTTAGCGACTCGTCTCTCCGTTGGAAGACTGTTGTGAGATGACAGGCTAGTGTGAGCTACCTTCTTAATGCCTTGTACTGATTGAGGAATCTCTCTTGGCATTCTTCCCAGCTGTGAATGCTGCAAGCTGGAAGATTCCTGAGCCATGCCTGTGGTATTTTCCCGAGGGTGGTTAGGAAGACGCGATATTTAACTAGTGGGCTGGTTATCTAAAGATCTATCTAGACATTGAATGCGTTCAAGTGGTCATATGAGTCACTATTCCTATTGTATTACGGGATGTTAAGGATTTTAAATCTGTGAGGAAGTGGCTCTGTTTCAATTTCCTTAGTAAATGGGGTTCTTTCCTCAAAATGGCCTTGTTAGTCTTAAGTTACAGGTTATTTTTCGAGTTGTTGCACCCTTTGAAGCAGCTCTTTGATCATAGGGTCTTATGTCTCAGACCGACGGCTAGTGGTTTGATGACCCCTATCACCTTCTTGATTGTGGGAGTGGCGACCTGAGGTCTTATGCTTTTCACAATACTCACGACCCGGAGAGTAGCAATCCGTCCTATGTCCATGATGGGTCCTATTCATGTCTTCTTCTCAATCTGAATTCTCTTGTCGCTGATCATCTTCGTCATCGTTGTTGCAAGCCTGATGGATTTTTGACCTCAATTGTGAATCGTATGAATGAACAGACCCAGCTCACGGATGTCCACCTCTGAGGGGCTTCTTTTGCTGCGCTTTTGGCTGTTGAGGTCCTCTTGCGGGCATTACAGCTTCAACTTGTCCTTGCATGCCTTGGGTCTGTACTTGAGCCAATGCCCTAACTATGCAGGCCAACTCTTTCACTGTGTTTTCAAGCACCTTCTGACGCTGGTGCCATGCTTGAACTCTATCAGTCTCAAGAGCAACAGGCTGGTGAGAGGTTAATGGTGCCATGCTAGCGACAACACCTGTGATGGGGGTAATAGAGGCACCCATAGTAGAGAAGGTAGAGCCCCCTAGCGGTAACCCTTGCTATTCTACATGACCCTCAGGTTGGCCAATGGCAGCACTAGTGCTTCTGGTGGTTCTTGCTCTTACAATTGCAGCTAAACAGTAAATCAAAGAGAGAAGATGTAGTTGAGTGCTTTCTTTCTAGTGCCAAAATGTTAACGGTAAAATTTAATAAGCCCAAATTTCAGTCAACCGGAATAGTTCTTGAATCTCCAAATTGCAATATGGTTGTGGAGATATAGGAAAATAGTAAAAGCAAGAAGAAGGAAGAACAGGATGAACATTAGAGATTTTAATGTGATTCGACTAAAATCCTTTCTTTGGATTCCTATGTCCACGAATGATTTTATTTCTATAGTGAAAGTTTAATAGAGTTATAGTATATATTCAGAAGGGATCCCCTATTGTATCTGTTCCTTCCCCTTTTATAAAAACTAGGAGGTTACAAATGTAAATTCATAAATTATAAATCTGTTACATTAAGTAATAAATATATTTGATAATTAGGACTTCTGCAAATCGGCTTTTGCAAACTACTTTCTGCGAGTGGGCTTGTTTTTTGCAGATTGGCCCCACAAGTTAGGCCTGTAATTGGGTGTTTGCTTCAGGTTCATCCATTGTAAGCTTCTAGCTGGGCGAGATGCTGCGTCCCACGAGCTAGGACTCCTGTCTTGGGGTCGTTGATGACCTTTGACTAGCGACATTAAGCTCGTATAATTCGAGCTTGTATAGGGCAATTTGGTGGCTAAGTGAGATGAGGCTCGTCTCTAGTGAACTAGGGTTATTACCTTATTTTCATATGGCACTTTAAGCTCACGGTTGGCGACTTGGCACCCTTAAACGATCTTAGCTTTGGACAGGTCGAGCCTCTCTTACTTGGACTTGTTTGTTATTGGGCTTTTGTATGGTACTAGAAAACACTCATAACAGATATTAATAAGATTTAATAAAGAAGATTAAAAGTATTTAATTAAAAAATGAAAAATAAGTATAAAAATTTAATTTTAAAATTTTAAATTATAAGAATTTAACTAAAAATTGAATTAAATTATAAGAAGTGGTAGAAAATTTTAAAGTAAAATACTTACAAAGTGATGTGTTATCTCTTATTTTTTTAAGCCTAAATTCCAATAACAAAGAAATCCAATTCAAAAGTATTGTAAAAATTGCGATGAAGTTAGGGCTATACCCTCTTCATGGTAAACTACTAAAGTGGTAAGTTATTAAGACATAGGCACATCGCAGTATTTATTTATCATTGTATAATTTACTACTAAATTTATTAAAAAAAATGAGAAGATATAAGTGTTCAAATTTCCCACTTTATATAAGTTGCAATGCTCTACATTCATGGTTGAGGTAACTGTCTGATATTTCTTGCCGCCACCGCAAAGGCTACAATTAAACACCATGTCTGCGGCAGACAATAACCTCCTTGCTAGCTTGCAATCCCAGATAGAAGCTCTTCAAATCAGGGTTAAGGTATTCTCTTCGATCCCAATTTTTATTTGTTTGCCTAGAAAATGCCAAAACAAAAAGAAAACTTAAGGAAAAAATTTTCACGCGTAACTGCTAACTGGCATTGCTTTTGCTATGAGTAATAAATCGTGGCTTTGCTGTTTGGTTAGCAAGTAGCAAATAGAATCGGGTTATCCTCAACTCGTTTCCGGGTTTTACTTACTGAATTGTGATTCATAAACCAGGAATTAGAAGCTGAAAATGCAAAGCTATCATCCCAACTTGCAGATTGTCACAGTCATGAGGTTAGATGTTTCATGGTTCTTAGCATTCTGTGCTTTATGTTCTGTCTCCTTGGCCATTGGACGACACCAACCAAAAGAAAAAAATAACCTAGGACTATTTTACTAAAGGAAGGGAAGAGGAAAAACTGAAAAAGAAAAAGGGTTTTGTCAGTTCTTCATGGAAATTATGTATAATTGGGATGCAGTTGGAGAAAGAATCACATGGCTCTGATGAAAAAGGCATGAAATCAAAGAAAGGCAGTGGAAAGACTCGGCAGAAGATAGAGGAGATGGCAGGTTTCTTTTTTTACATACTTTTCTGCTTGCAAAACCATTGAGTAATATTAGTAGAGCACTCAAGAAATATGATGCAAATAAGCTGATCATTGTACTTTAGCCTCCTTCTATATTCTAATTTATTATTCTTTTATAAGGAAAAAAAAAGAAAAAAGAACAGTTTGCCTAAGCAGGCCTTATAATAGGTTATGTCTACATCTTGGTGCAGGTTATCACACAAGGATTATGAATTACCACAGCAAGAGATATGTAGCTCTAAAATTGATGTACTTTGGAAAAAGGTATATACTGTCAACATAATATTTGGCTTCCTTGTCCTTGAATAATTACTTTACCTGGGCAAAATACAATGCTAAGAAAAAGTAGAAATGAAGATGAAGTAATGCTGGTGGAAAAAAACAGACATATGATCTATAGTTTGGTAGAGAAAAAGCTATGAAAGCAACTACTGATAAGGTTCTTCCCAATATTGAAAAAGACAGATATGTTGTATATCTCGTATTGGTTTATTTTCCTTTAATGCATCACAGAAAAAAATATGTTTTCTTTTTTTTTTCAATATCATGCTGTAACAGTTAGTTTCTATCCCAGTATGCATTTGTACTGTCTCAGACTTGTTTTGGATGTGACTTGCTTAGAGCCTTTAGAAGCTGAAGTTCTCATCCTAGTTCAGCTATTGCTTCAGTTTGATCATAAAAATATAGGGCGAATTTTATCCTTTCTCCCTAGTCATTCCATTATTCTATGTTATTTTCTTCTAGTATCTCTTGCATAGGAACTATCCGGATGCTCTGTGATGATGAGCATTAGGGTTTTCTGACAATCTGCTAAAACAGGTTCTATGGTTTTGCTTCGGAGGCACAAATGGATCCAACTGTTGAGGTTTGTTTTGTCACTGGCATATAATCCAGTAATTCCTAAAACTGCTTAAATTGGTCTTGGTGAATACTTGCTAGCAGAATTTTCTGTACTTTCAGAAATGATTATTTCTACCAAATATTAATGTCTTTGATGAATCCAGTGTCTTGAATATTGATTTAAAATATGAAAATGAACTGTTTTGAAAAATAATCTATTAGCATTACATATAAATAAGTATGATCATTCATTTATGATTTTCTTGCAGTCTGAGGTTTTTAAAGCTCTTGAGAAAACAAGGCTCTTGGTTGGTGACAAGAAGGAGTCACAGTATTCAAGATGTGGGAGAACAGATAAAGGTGTTTCCTCTGTTGGACAAGTAAGTTGATGTTAAATAAGAAGAAATAGAAAATGCTTCCTTCCTATCAGCACTAACTACCACATATCATGTGGAGTTAATATGACATGTTGATCTGTTCCTTTTGTGCGCTTGATGGTGTGGTTGTCTGTCTAAGTTGTGCCCATTAACAATTGCTGTGCTCCTGGATGATGTAACAGCTTTGATTTGCCTGTATGGCAAATTTGTTACAAATAAGTTGAGGTCTGCACATTCTCATGCTGGGAGCAATGGGGATCAGGGATCAAATTTCTTGTTTAAATTTGATAACAAGTTAACATGTTTAGAATTAAAAATGTGGCTCTTTAACAATAATAATTGACTTATGGATCATCATGTTATTTCTAAATCCATTATTTAGTCAACTCTGATGACATAGCGTCATTTTGAATCAGGTTATAGCTCTTTTCCTAAGATCAAACCTCAAGGGATATGGAGTAGACAATGCAAGCGCTGGAAAAATTGTTCCAGAAGAACAACTTGGTTAGTAGAACAGTCTTTTTGAAAAACAATGACATGGACTTTTTTTTTTCCTTATTCTTATACATATTGAGCTTCTCATTTCTACCATTTTCTTTGTATCGAATAATAATTTGTTATTGTGATTCTTTAATTTTGCAATTTCCTGATTTCTTCTACTGTGGTTGTAGAGTTATGTAAATATGGTAACTATTTAGTAGGATTGCAATCACTAGTAACTTGTTATCATATTTACATAATTCTATAGTAGTAATGGCTCTCATCTGAGTTCCCATGCATCATAAAATGAGTAGCAATTATGCCTGTTTAGAAACTTGAAATTAATGTAGTTTGTGCCTCCCATAGATATCAAGAGGGTTACTTGTGAGGTGCATTTATTACTGTAGAATTGTGGCCTAAACAGGATATAGAGCATGGTTCAGATTCATGTTCATTGAGTTTTGTATTGCTGAGACAAAAAAAGATGGAGGTTCTGGAAAGTTTTACGCAATTCTGAATATAACTTTTGTAATGGTTTTGGTGTTTTATACTTGTCTTAGCCATTATGCTGACTGCTTACTATATCTTTATAACAATCATGTCTATTCAAAATAAATTTTACAGTTTTTTCTCTTTCCCCCTTTTTCATAAACCAGCCATGTCTTTTGCAGATGGGGAAATTGATTATGTGAGGGTGCTAAATCGAGTCCTTCCCAATGACATTCGGATTTTGGGCTGGTGTCCTGTTCCAGTTGATTTTCATGCAAGGTTTGCTTGCTTGTTTGTAAGTTGATATGAAGTAGGTTGTGATATAGTATGCTAATTGCTAAACCACACTCGGAACCTTTGGTTTATATTGTTATGTGGATGTAATTAACTGATTTGTCAAATTAGAACTAGGATGGATGTAAATTGTGTTTACCAATATAACATCCTAACTCTTTGTTTTCTATGAAAGTGGAACAGGAAACAGAACATAACTGGCATAAGTGCTTCTAATTGAATTGCTATGAGGTCCAAGCTTGTTTTGGACACACAACTACAAAACAAAGTCATAGTATTGAATAGCTACTACTAAAGGTCAAAGAGGCTTGAGTGAATATTTTGAGATCAGATAATGAGGCTAACCTAGATATCAATTCCTGTTGCCTCAAAAGCTTAGTTGATTGGAAGTGGGTTTGATATGACAATCTAAGTAATTTAAATACAAAGTGTAACTTATTTGACTTAAAAGGTAGAACTAGGATGCAGGATGAATTGTATATTATTTACCATTACTTGGATTGCTGCAATCTGTTTGTAAAATGATTTTTTGTCTATCAAATATCAATTAATAAAGTCTGATGTCCTGAAATTTACTCTATTTTATTTTCTTGTTCTATATTTGCTTTGTCAATACAGGTTCAGCTGTTTAAGCAGGGTGTATAAATATTTCTTTTGGAGAGAACATTTGGACATCCAGGTAGGAAAACTGTTCTCCTTCGTAATGAAAGCATAAACTTTCCTTCTTTTTTTTGCCTTTTTTTAATAATATCAGGAGGCTTATAAGTTGTAAACACTGAACACGAATCTTTACTTCATGCCCTATCAGGCCATGGAGAATGCTGGCGAGAAATTTGTGGGAGAACATGACTTCCGAAACTTTTGTAAGATGGATGCAGCCAATGTTCACAACTACAGGCGGCTTATCACTTTGTTTGAGATGTCTCCTACCGATGTGAGGTCAACATTTGTAGATGATTTTTCTGCCTTGTGTGTGCGCATGTGCCTTTTTGCTGGCAAGACATTTGTAGGAATTCATGACTTAGAAGCCTTAAAAAATTTTGTAAAATGGATACAGAAAATAACTACCACTGCTGGTGGCTTATAACATTCTCAAAGATATCTTATATTGAAGTTGTGTTAAGATTGCCATACATACTTTCTTTCCCTCTATTTCTCTGTGTGTTTATGTCTACTTGTGCATATGACATGGCACAAGTTACTTGGTGATTATATGTTGACAATGCTTGAATCCATGATTATATGTTAGCTTGTACATGTGTGGCACAAATTCTCTTTCAAATTTATGATGGCTGTCTTAAAAATTGTATTGATTTGATAAGAACTTGCAATTTGTCCTTTGGAATTTTCTCGAACTTGAAGGCTGAGCATTTCTTCCTTCACCTGCAGATATGAGGGTAATCAACTATGGTTGATCAAAATCAGAGGCAGTGCTTTTCTATGGCATCAGATTCGTTGCATGGTTGCTGTTCTATTCATGGTTGGTAACGGTCTTGAATCACCAAATGTGGGTACCTGACATGCTCATACATGAATTTTAAAATGTAGTTGTTGCTTTCTTGGTATATTAGTCATGTTCAGGCTGCTACTTACTTGGTTCTCATGGGGGATGGAATTTTACTTCTTGTCAAGGAATTATATAACCATTTGTTTACAGAACCATTTCCTGCACTGCATTGAATAGTGGAATTCAACGACATTTGATCTTTGCCTATGGGTTTTCTTATTCTGTAGTTTTGTTAATCAGATTAATGCTTGAATTTGTAGGTGGTTGATATGTTACTGGATACTAATAGGACCCTGAGGAAACCTCAATACACTATGGCTGCAGAGATTCCATTGGTTTTTCAGTCCTGTGAATTTGAAGATATTAAGTTTATATGTTCCTCGGGTATCTTCATCTTTGAGATTTAAAATATGGCGAGATTTATGACTTTTGAAACTTGTTGAAGCATATCAAAACCATATAGTTCAATTACGTCCAATTCCCAACTTCTTCTATATTTACTTCTTTGGGTGTTTTTACCTAAAATTGATCAATTAATTTAATTTGTTAAATACATATGTAGATGCAGGAGAAGCATTGCGTGTACACTTGGAGAATGAATGCCGAACTTACCAGCTTCAGGCCACAATCTTTCATGAAGCTCTTCTTAACTGTGTTCCTTTATCATACGGTGCTCCAAACAGCATAGCTAAATTACATTCCCATTTTCCATGCTTGTTTTTGTTTACAATGATATATTATATGCTAATAACTATTCCTTTCCCAGATCAAAGCTCACAGCACAATGGACAAACTAAGAAGAAAGCGTCCCATGTTCCTCTTATGTCACGACCAACTGAACGTGAGTTCTTTCACCTAAGCTTGTTTGAGAAAATTCAATGTATATACCAGTGGGGTGTTTGATTATTTTCTTAAGCTTTACACCCAGTGACTATCTCATAATTTACTTGGTGCTAATAAACCCTAGGCTGACTGGCCTTTTTTCTGCTTTAACTGGTTCCAGCATCATATGAAGAGAGGCGAGCCAAACTCAACTCAAGAACATGAAGAATTCACTAGTCATCTGTCTTACAGAGGCTTCCAAATCTTCTTTTTTTCAATAGGCTGTTGTAAAAGTATTTAATCCTCTGTCGATTGAAATATAGATTTTTTTTTTTTTTCATGCTATGATTGTCTTGCTGGGACCACTGAGATAAAATAGACAACAGCTATTTCCCATTACTTTGCTTGGCCCTGTCTTTAATCTTGGGTGCCTTCATACTAACTCCTCCTAATCTGTCTATCATGTGGGAAAAGGTAGAACCACCTAAACAACACTCGAGACTTTTCTTACCCTTTTCTCGTTGATGGTGGTGGTGGCTTAATAATGGCCTTATGTCTGTGATCATATGTATAACTACGCATTGCCGTTCAAGCAATAATCCATTGGCTCAACAATCATTGGTAAGTGGATCCCACTCCGAACTCAAGTTTTGGACTAAATCAATGAGTTATATAGGGACACTGGAAATTTGTGCAACAAGAGCCAAAAGCTGAGTGGACTCCGGCATTCAACATGGATTCATTGGATTGTTCCCTTTGTATGGATCAAGCAATCCTTCCTTTCTTGTTTTCATACTTCATCGCTAAACAATTTAGAGGTTATTATTATTATTATTATTATTTGTAACCTAATTTAAATATAATATATAAGAAAATGATAGTTCAACAATTGCTTTCACAATTTATTTCATTTTTTTGGTGAACCAAATGGGTAAAGCCCCTATTTACAATTTATTTTACAATGATAAATAAATAATTTGAGTTGAATTGTTTTAAAATAGACAGGATTTTAACTCAAATTATAACATGTATTTAATTTCTAAAAATAGTTGCGAAAAGAGGATTATCCTTGATAAATAATGAGTGTAGTGATAACAAAATGAAGTTGGCTACTATTAAAAATTTGAGTGATATTTCTAGTTTCAAATTCACTTAGATACACCGTGTAATATTAAATAAATTAAATGCTTCTCAATTTCAAACAATTAATTTGACTTCAGTTTTAACTGCAGCCGAAATATTGAGGACGTGAAAAGCATAGAATGTAAAGTGCGGTTCCCGCGAGGCAAAGTCGGATCAAAACCCGCGCCTTTATTTCTCAAATTTAACAAACTATTCAAGAGAAAAGAAAAATCCTCTCTCTCTCTCTCTCTCCCCCTCCCTCCCTCTAACTTCGTTCTCACTCATCAAACAGAGAAGAAAGAGCAACAGCCAGAGACGGGAAAAATGAGCGGAGGAGAAATGGAGGCTGCCATGGGATTGATGCGCAGAATTCCACCCAAGCACACGGAAACCGCTCTCTCCGCTCTTCTCGGCCTTCTGCCCCACCACTCCTCCGATCTCCTCTCTCAAGTCGATCAGCCCCTCCAGGTTTCTTCCTCTCTTTTTCTACACTTTATCATGGTGGATTTGTCGAGAGTTATGATGTGCAGCTGAAGATTTCATTAATTTATCCTTGTATGATAATTTTTTTTTCCAAATTATTCTTTAATAGCATAATTTTGGATGACATGACAGGTTTTGTGTGATGTCGATTACGGGAAAGAGTTCATTTTATGTGAATATAATAGAGATGCTGACTCTTACAGGTAATTGATCTGTTTGCATGTCTTATGATTGTGTTAATATGCTTAGAAAAAATAATAATTTGACTGTTAACACACTGTTTTCCTTGTTGAATTTTGTTTTATTGGGATTTCGAATGTGTATATATCTTATCGTACTCAAAAGTGGGTTTAAATTCGAAAGAGGAATATGAGTTTGTTTTATGACATGCAATGTAACCAATCATTTTTGGTTTATGAAAATGAACATCTGATGAGGCCATACATAAAGTCTGGTGTAGTGTTAAAGTGGCATTTTCACTTGCATCAAGATAGGAAAGGGGCAAAAAGCCACTATGCTAATATGCTATGCATTTCAAGAGGGAAACTACTATGGTTCAGAACCATTTATATACAGGTTCTTATTAATATGGCAAATCAATATGTCTGTGGACGTTCTTTGCTGTTTTTGTCTGTGATGAAGACCGGAGGGATAGAGAAAGAAACCAGTTGTATGAAATTTGATATGCAACACCAACATAGTTGTTGCTCAGATCTAAGGGTGGGATAGATGAATTCACATCCTACCATATACTTCTTAGTTGAAATAGAAGTAAGAGTAGCTGTAAGTTGATTGTCTGTCATGAATGATTTCTTGATTAAGTTACACTTTCAATCCATGAGAGAGGACAGGTCTATAATCAAGAATGTGGGGAGGAAGACATTTACCTTATTTTTCGGTTTCTCTGTGCAGATCACCTTGGTCAAATAAATATCATCCGCAGTTGGAAGATGGATCACTCCCTTCTTTAGAGTTGAGGAAACTTGAAATTGAAGCAAATGACATCTTTGCAATTTATCGTGACCAGTGAGGTCCTTTACTTACCTCATCTTTTGAGCTTTTGTGTCTTACGTGTTTGTGTTAAAAAACTTTCTGCCCACTGGCCTTTTACTGACTCCCTGTTTTGTTTTTCTCTTTAACAAAAACTGAAGGTAGATCATCCTGGGTTTTCCAAGTGTTGTCTATCTGAATATAATTATTTAGGTATTAGTTATTATTTCATTTTAAAGGAATATGCACCATTAATGGATAATGTCACAGATATTACGAAGGGGGCATTTCATCAGTTTACATGTGGGAGGATGAGAATGAAGGCTTTGTAGCCTGCTTTTTAATAAAGAAAGGTGAGCCTTTACTTTGAATCTATTCAATGGACAAAATTTCTCATCTCTTTCTCATGGATATAGTCACTATGATTATAGATGGTTCAAAGACTGGGCAGGGGCGACGAGGCTATCTAGAGGAAGGAGCATGGGATGCTATACATGTTATAGAGGTAAACTGTCTTTGTGTGGAAGGCCAAAGACTGATACAATGCCCTTGTTTAGCCACTTTAACCTGGGGGGAAATATCTATTTTTAGTTCACAAGTTTCTATTATCTTTTCTTTGCTGAAACTACTTTATGTTAATCCAGGTGGGACCAGAGGAAGAAGGAACAACCAATTATCGTTTAACCAGTACAGTGATGCTGACTTTGACCACCAATAACGAGTCATCTGGAACTTTCAGTTTGTCTGGGTCAATTAGGCGACAGGTACTTTCTATCAAATTCTGCGCATGGTCATTTAGATCTTTTACTTAACAATTCATGCTGAGCTTTTGATTTGTTTTTTTCCTTTTTCTTTTCTTGACAAGCCACATTCATTAGAAATGCACCTGTGTCGCATATAATAAACATGTGGTCGTTGTGATGAAGCCATATATAGATTGACATATGGTCATAACTTCTGTAAACTTATAAGAAATTATGTAAGAATGGATAGTTATCATGTGATAAGTGCCTCAAAAAAGAAATCTATTATGTACATATTTTATATGCTTTCTTTTTTTTTTTAAAGTCATTTTTTAGTTTTATCCTTAATTAAAAGTCTCTCATGTTTTAGATGAGTATGAAGCTCTCAGTTGCTGATGGACATCTTTGTAACATGGGAAGGATGATTGAAGAAATGGAGAGTAAGCTCAGGAATTCACTAGATCAGGTACTTTTCAATTTGAGGATTTCTCTGCATATTGTATTGAAGGACTCTTTCTTTGTAAACATAGGTTGGGGGTTGATGATCCGGTTGTCTCTAGGTGCTTTTTCAAATATTAATAATTGGTTCGTTTTTGGCTTTCGACTTTTCAAACTTCATTAATGCATGCAGGTATATTTTGGGAAGACAAGAGAAATGGTTTGCACACTAAGACCACCAGCTGAAGTGGCGCAAATGAGAATGCCTGACAGCTGATATGCCATTACGTGGAGTGGCAGAGCAACTTCTACATTTGTTTGTATCCCTATATTCTTAGCTTCTTGTGATGAATTATTTCCAGTATCTGACATAGATAGTCTCACATGAAAGGGGAGATAATAGCCTTTGTTGTAAACTGAGCCAGCACTGCTGCATGTGGGAGGAATTGTTTGCTGTTTGAATTCCGACTGTTTTGTGGTTGAAAGTCCATTGGTTTTTCCGGTAGTTCTTGAACAAAGAATTTTGAAATTATATAAAATTTTAATATTTTGTGATAAAATTTTTAAACTTTTATTAAATTCAGTGCTTAAATAAATTATTCAAATGATATAAATTTAATATTCAATGAATTTAGTATTAAAAAATTTCATGTTATTAAGTACACCCTTACTCATTATAACGAAATAAACTATTTAGGCCCTTCTCTAATGAAGCAGCTCTCACTTGGCCCTTGATAGAAAATAAAGATCAATCAAAATGCTAAATTCCAATTTTGTCATTTTGATTTATAGTTTGCGTATCGTCACTATGTATATAGCAGAAAGCTATTACTTTCCAACTATAGCACCCACGCTTTATATTTAGAATGCTTTTGTTGGCATTTGACTACAACTAGTACAACAGTTCTATTTGAGAGAAGCCTGTTTTTTTTTTTTTAAAACAAAAAGGGGCATAATTTCGTCATACCTCAAGACCTGCAATTTATTACAAAATATATATAATGCTACAAAACCCAGTAATTGAGCGCTGCACAAACTGTCAACTCATAATGACAATAATAATCTAATAAATATCATAGTCGTATATGTCTCACATGCCTATCTTATTCTTTAAAAAATCCCCATATCATGATATCGAGAAAGTAATAAAAACGTTGGCAACCTCAAAACCCCAGATAACACCAGAACTTTTCTGTAGGCAAGTTTCAGAATACTTGCCGTCACAATCAAAAGCCAGAAAAGTCTACGATTCCAAGGTTTTAAGCTTTAGTATCAGACGCACTGCTTGGTTCCCCTCCCACTGTGGCTTTTGTGTCAGGTTCATTACCAGCAGAAGGTTGTTCCGTGATCTCTGTGTCACTCTCATCATCTGCAAAATGGCCAAGAAACTTCAGTCAAATATAGCTAAAACAAAATGGACTTGATTCACAAGCGATTTTAATTGCATTAAAAGGTCAAGTAAGCTGCCTTTCAGATACTCTTACCATCATCCTTGCCTAAAGCATCCATATCCAGTCCACCACCTCCCATGTTCAACTTCTGCAGAAAAGGTGATAAAACATGTCAGGATAACATACAGTCGAAGATAAAAATGAATTCAAGTTATTGCCACTTACTGAAAAATCAAAGTCGCCAAAGTCCTCATTTCCAACTGAAAACCAATATGCAAGTGAGACACACCAATGAAATAAGGACATTCAAAGAAACTTGAGTAAAATCACTCACATTTATTATCTTGCTCCTCATCTTCATCAACCCACTTGTCCCAATCAACTTTCAAAAAAACAGGAGGTTTTCCTCCCTGTTTCAGTAATCTGCTCCACCATTTGTCCTCGGCTTTTTTCACTAAGTAGCAGATATTTCTTGAAGTAACACTAGCTTTGCTCTCCTGATAAGACAAATTAACATGACAATTAATACATAACTGGGGAGAAAATTATGATTAAAAGGAAAGTTTGGAAATGGCAGCCCTTACATTTACATCAATCTTGTCATACAGATCAAAGTCAACTTCAAAAGGGATCTTTTCTGCACCAGCAGTTGCAGAGAAGTAAAATTTTCCTTCTGGATCCAGTTTAACCTTCACATCCTGGGCATCTGGCAACTCAATAGTTAAGTAGAGCAGATCAGACCTCTGAGCCCATTTGACAGGAGGATGGCGGCTGCATTTTTAAAACATAAAAGAAAATTGATGTTCTAGCATGTTGAAAACTTCCCCACCCTGTTATGAAAATATCTTATATAATTGAAACATACACTAGAACACAGCACAACTTCACTTCAAAGACGCCAATTGTAATATCATTTATCAGGCTACAAGGTTTACAGTACATAACAGTGCATCAATACATAATAACAACTGTTTCTTTTATCACATCAAGCATAGAGCAGCTCAAAGACCAACACTATACAATACTGCACCAATGCATAATATTAATCTATGGAAAGATTGGCAGTTGAAACCAATGGAAAAACGCAGATAACAGTTGTATTGAACCACATAATCAGATACATGGGAAAAATCCTAGAACTCATATTCAATGCAATGCCCCTTAAGTAATGCCATTTTAATCTTCATGACCTATTGGAAAGAAAATAAAATAACAGAAACTCCAAGCTCCAAAATTTTTTGCTTATGGTTCCTTATTGTGTTATTAATCCAAATGTATATAGAGTTAAACGATAATGAGGTGCGTAATGATCTCAACGGAAATCACCTAACCTCTGTCCCAATAAATAAAATATAAGTTAGGCACTAAAGAAATCACAAGCTGATCTAGTTCCTCCATCTCCCCAGCTTAACCTCGTTCAAAGCATACAAGAAAACCTTTTGGTCAGAATACATTTCGGTCCCTCAATTTTGGTTAAATTTTGCCTTTTGTTTTTAGTTATTTCCTCTAAATACTAATTCTACGTCAATTTGTCTTTGATTACATAAGTCAAAGAGATTTCGCTTCATATAACTAACCAAGAGTTCAAAATAACAAAATAATCTCATTTGCTTCAATCTCTTGACGGAACAAACGGTAATTCAACGTTCCAATCAGATAAGAACTCGTCAACCGGTGTTCCTCAAGCAAAACACTAAAACCCTAATTTTTTTTTTTTTAACAAAACCATCAAAACAAGCGAACAAAACAAAAATTGAAAAGAGAAAAACATGGAAAGGAACACAAACAACTATACAACAACCGGTAACCATCGAATCAATCCAAAACAGAGAGTATAGATACTAAAATGTCCTTTCCGGACACTTTCTCGACAACCAAACAGTACAAAGAAAAGTAATTAAATAAAAATACCTTATCTTAGACATTTTCGCAAGAAAGTTATCGGTGGCTGTGGTCAGTTCGGTTTCCTCAGACAGTCTTCACTAGTAAGTACAAGAACGATAAGCTTAACGACTTAAATAGTAGGTGATTTCATTTGTTATGGCATTTCCGGTTTTATCTTTCTATTAAATAGCGGTTAATTTAACTATTTAGAGTAATAAGAAATATGTGGGCACCTGTCTAGGGATAAAAATTATAACAATTTAGTTAATTATTGTTAGTTAAGTAATAATATAAATAAAGAATTACGAGAAGATAAATTTAGAAGTTATTTGATTCATACAAAAAATAAGTTTTATAGGGAATTGAATTTTTTAGGAAATAAGTTTCCTCGTGTGAATTTTCAGGGAAGTGTTGAAAGTTGTTTGGTTAATACTAAGGAAATATAATTACCTAGGAAGTAAGTTCCTATTCAGTGTTTAATTTAACTGTAAATTTTGTAGGAAGTATAATCAAAATAACTAAAATGTCTTATATAAAAGTTATACTATTTTACTAAGACACTGAGGTAAGTTTTTAAAAGGTTACTCTTGTTATTATTAAATTTTATAAAGATAATTTTATATTTTAGCTTCATTAAAAGTACAAGAAGTAGAACTAAACTAAGGGTTGGGTAAGCAACTTCTCATGTTTTGCGGGAAGTAGAACTTTCACCATTTTTTGAGTTAATGGTTAACTAAACAACCTTAAACAACCTAAGTATTTTTTTAGTTTTTGGGAAGTTGTACCTCTTGTGAAACTTTTTGCGAACCAAACAACTCCTTAGTCTCTTCATATGAAATGTAGCTTAGTCCTTTAGGAGTCCAATGGCCTTGACCATGCATAAAAACTCGACTTCTAACTCAACTTATGGGTCAAAAAATCGAGACAACTTTCTAGAACAGTCTAACTTGTAATAGAATTTAATACTTAAATCTATAGCCTTGAAATTAATTTAAAACGGTGTAATTTGATCCTAAGCACTTCATAAAAATTGTGAAAAAGAATCTTAGCTATTATATGGGCTTAAGTTTATACTAAAATGATAGATGGAGCTCCACTTATGATAAAAATACTAAAACTGATTCTGGATCGTAGGATAACACTTTTTTTTCAGCTTTTAGGCCTTATTTGACCTTCAAAACAGTTGAATTGGGCTTGTCACTCTTTATAACATTTTTGTTGACGATGAAATTTAGTTCGTACGGAGAACCCAAATCTCAGGCAATAGAGAATGGTTTTGCAAACCCCAAACTGCAACCTAATCCTATGAATGTAAGACAGATGCAGAAAACAAATCAAGAAGAAGAAGACGACACAACAGACAACAGAGATTTTTTAATGTGGTTCGGCCAAATCCGGACGGCACCGGACCCTATGTCCACGGAGATATTTTTATTATATTGAAGGAATGTTTACAGAGCTTCCTCTTCGGTTTAGCAGAGCTCCTGCTAATAATTTTCACTTTCTCTCTACAATGGTTCAAGCCCCCCATTATAAAAGTATGGAGGGGTACAAACATAATTTGGCAAACTGTAAATATGTTACATCAAGTAATAAATGTATTGACTATTTGGCCTCCTGGAAATTGGCTTCTGCGGGCTGTAGATTGTCTTTTGCAGATTACTTTCTACGGGAGGGCCCCACAAGTTGATATTTGCTTGGAAGAGTTAGAGCTTTCCTTTGAAACTGAGAGCTAGAGCTGGGAGCTAGCTGCTGTGATGAGCTGCGAGTTAGCTGCTGTGATCTAGGCCTTCCTGTTGGACTTGTTTGCTGGGCTTTTGCCAGCCCATTTCTCATAGTACCAGAAAATGCATATAACATTAGCCCCCCAACTTATAGTTCGCTTTGTGGATTGGGAGTTACTTTCTTTAGGCAGGGATCTCTGTTTGTGGTTCGTAAGGTTGCCGAGTACCCCACTTGTAGCCTATCATTTAGTCGGAGTCTTAGTGCATGGTCTGTTGTGTGGTCATGTCAAACTTCAACTTTTCACTTCATGCTTAGCCATATTTTGTTGTATTTGTCTCATGACCGTTAGCGCTGCAATCCTATTCTATACCCAATCACTCGATTAAGAACAGTTGGGCATCTTTTAAGTCCTTCAGAGAGGACTGGGCTACTTTATATAAAGTGGGAGAGACTTCTTTCCGTTCACAGGGCAACCCAATTGACATCTCAAACAAGTCCCCCATGCTTGTGAGGGCTCTTGGTAGAGACCTGGAAGATGTATGTAGTCTGTTGCGAGTGTTTCTCCTTGAGAATCTTAGGAAGTTTTGTTATGGGAAGCTTCTGAGGGTGATTCCTCTTTGTGGGTCTCGGGAAGCTTTGTTTCCTTCCTCCGCTTCCTCTTCATGGTTAAGCTGGATAAGGCAGCTCTTCACCTCTGCTCTTCGGTTTCCTTGCATGACAAGACCATCTGGTTGGCTTCTCTAATGCATCAGAATCTATTGGACCAAGGGATGAGGTATTAACTTTGGAGGAAGATAAGAGGGAGGAGTTGGAGCGGCCTGGCCTGTCTGTGAGCCATGACTTCCGAAAGGCCGGTTCCTCCTACTTATTGTAGTTGTATGTTTATTCCAGTCTTTGTACTCTGAATTTATTTGTACAAATTTTCCTGGTTGAAAGAGGCTCTGTTATGAGAACCATGTTTTCTCGATATTTCGAGCGTATAATTGACTGCTGAACATTGCAAAAGATAATATTCAGATCTTTTCATAAATTGCTTTTTGCATGTCACATTTATCTGGGTGTGGAGCTAAATGTTCAATCAGTGAAATCAATCTGCTTTGTAGACAAATCTGAGCATCGGTAGGGTTTGCTCAGTAGCAAGCTGTATGCTCATGTGAAAATTGTGAGCCAATAGCAGGATGAATTCGACGGCACTTAGATCACGCTTTAATTTAAACAATTTTGTAAGCATGTCACTGTGTACAAGCTTATCAGTCACGGTGTGAACCTAACTACATGGTTGCTATGCTCACATATTCGGGATTGGGCTTAATATGGCATTGCTGCTGTTCTTAGTAATCTACATGTGCGAGCTCGTTGTCTAATTGTCAGTGCATGGCCCTCAAGTGCGGGCTCTGTTGATACCTTGCCTGTGCGAGTTTCTCATCCAGCTTAGTCTCGTCGCATGGCCATGTGAGCTCGTCCAGTCACTGAACGACTGCTGTGAAATCACTTGCAAAGCCAAAGAACTTCTGGCTTAGAATGACGCTGCCTTATACGCACTTTGGCTCGGTGCTGTCCTAAGTGAACCTCAGCTCGTGTGGATGACTGAGGGTTTGGCCGCTGTTCGAGCTCGTCATCAACCTGATCTCAATGCATGTCATAGTGAGTTTGATGTTGAAGCGAGCTATCACAGGGTGCGAGCTCATCATCGTATAGGACCAATGGAGGAGTCATTCCGATGTCTTGATCGTCGGCTATAATGTCAACGTGGTCTCCTATACCCGCACACAAACATCTTGTTCCTAGAAAGTATTATTGCTACCACTATTATTTTCGAGAATGGCCGTAGCAGATTCATGCAACTTTCTCGAATTGCCAACACATGTTGTTCAGTTAAAGCCAATAATAAGGAATCCCAAGGTAATTAGCTCTTGTCAAGGCGCACATGCAACCCTTGAAACTACGGTTCCCAGCTTAATACCAACCATGGTCCAAGAGGAACCATCCTTTGCTAACCTTGTAGATGTTTTGGGTGCACTTTTGCTCATGGCATCATATCGAATGCATCTCAGCTCAAGGACTTTAGCTCAGTCTCATTGCATGGCCACTGAGCTCAATACCATGCTCATGTCTAAGGCCAGAGTCAGAATGATGCTATTACTGTTTGCTGATGACCTGCATTAGCTTCGGTACCTTGTGGACGGTGCGAGCTTGCCATCGAGCTTAGCTTGTTGCACTCATTGAGCTTAGCCTCATTGCACATCAATTGAGTCTGTCACTGTACCTAGTTGCATAATGGCGCGAGCTTGTCACTACACTTAAGTTCCAGAATGATGCTGCTACTATTTGCTGACTTGCATGTGTGAGCTCAATGTTGAACCATCAATGCACGGTTCGAGAGTGTGAGCTTTGTTTTTTGAGTCATCTTTCTGCATGGTGGGTGTGTGAGCTAATCATCGAGCTCGATCTTATCGCATATTTGTCGTGCGAGCATAGCACCAAGCCCAGGCTACATGGTCATGCACAAGCTCGTTATTGAGTTCAGTTTCTGCATGACTGCCATGGATTCTCGTCCTAGTCATTTCGAGCCCGATCTCATTGCATGGCTGGGTGGGATTGTCTTCGAATTGAGGTGTTGAACGGCTGGTGCGTGCGAGCTCAACATTGAGTCCAGTTTCATTGCATGGCAAGGTGAGTTCATTTTCATGTTCATGCATCCAGAACCAAAAGCGCTCCCAGGGCTTGAAATGTGACTCGCCGAGATATGGGTCTGGTGTTGGTGACAGGGTATTGTTTTGCCTCCAATAAGTCCTTTCTGGCTGGCTGAACAAATGTAAGATGCTATTCCATTCGCAGCTGCCTCGGATGACTGAGGATAGTTCAGCCAATGGAATGTCCTCGTTTGTTGGGATGATTGAAGAAGGCCCCACCAGTGGAATCCATGAACAGTAACTGGCGTGCAATGAGCTTCAAGTAGACCAGAATATTCTCCCTTTTTTTTATTGCTGTGGTTCAGACCCCTCACTTTTGATGGCAAAACTTTAAGAAAACTTATTGGTTTCAAGTACAACGATGAGTTTTGTAGTGCTTCAGCTTTGAGTACTGGTTACCCAGGATGTAGATGAGGTCCCATGGGCATGCCAAAATGTTGACGGTGAAATTTGGTTTACATGGAGAGCCCAAATCGCAGCCAATAGAGAATTGTTCTGCGAACCCCAAACTGCAACCTAGTCATATGAATGTAAGACAGATGCAGAAAACAAATCAAGAAGAAGAAGACGACACAACAGATAGTAGAGATTTTTTAACGTGGTTCGGCCAAAGCCAGACCACACTAGACCCTACATCCACGGAGATATTTTTATTGTATTGAAGGAATGTTTACAGAGAGCTTCCTCTTCAGTTTAGTAGAGCTTTTGCTAATAATTTTCACTCTTTCTCTACAATGGTTCAAGCCCTCCATTTATAAAAGTATGGAGGGGTACAAATGTAATTTGGCAAACTATAAATATGTTACATCAAGTAATAAATGTATTGACTATGTGGCCTCCTACAAATTGGCTTCTGTAGGCTATAGATTGTCTTTTGTAGATTACTTTCTGCGGGTGGGCCCTGCAAGTTGATATTGGCTGCGGAAGAGTTAGAGCTTTCCTCTGAAACTGAGAGCTAGAGCTAGGAGCTAGTTGCTGCGAGCTGGGAGCTAGTTGTTGTGATGAGCTGGGAGCTAGTTACTGTGAGCTGTGTGATGTGTAAAATTCCGCAAGTGCACGGTATAGTTGTAGCTAGTATCGATAAATACGGGTAGATCCCATAGGAAAGCTATTTCAATTACTAGAATCCTTACAATTCAACTATCCAAATCAATTGAGAGAAAAAGAAAGTAATAAAG
>JANHAO010004339.1:0-24366 GCA_026873985.1 Saraca asoca
TTGTGAATATGTTTTTAGGATTTGATTACGATGTGATATTCTCTTTGTGTATATCATATTTATGGATTTAATCAAATCCAACAGTCTCATTAGGCAGCCGTCAATTAGTGATAAAAACAACAAACTGTAGTTTTGCATAGATAAAGGGACAGGTCTCAAAGTTGGGTCTTTGGGTCACATAGTCAAACACATCCACACCAAAAGTTATTATTTGTGTAAATCGGGTCACATAGATAAAGGGGCAGTTCTCAAAGAGGTTTTTTGACTTGTGTGATGCCTTTTTAAAAAGTAATTCTAAAAACTGGGTGAGATGAAAATTATTTTTATGAATGGATATTTTTCAATGATGTTGTTTGTGATAATACAATCGGCTGAAAATGTTGTCTTGCACAACATTGTCATTTTTTTTATTAAAGATGTTGGCATCAATAATGTTTTCACCTTTTTGTTTTTCAACCATTAAACAGAGAAAACATTACTATTACTAATGTTTTTTTGTATGTTTTTTTCTTTTTTTAAAAAAAAAATTTTCAGATTATTATTGACCCGTGAAGTATTGTGCATAAACAGTGATCCAAGTCACTATTCATGCACCATGACCCCGGGATATTGTTCATGTGTAAAATTTTCAGAAGCTTTTTTCTATTCCTCTTATTAATCTTTTCCGAGTTTGTGGAGTGGGCCTTTTGAGGCAATACAATCCTTTTATTATTTTTTAAAGATTTTAGAAAATTAATTATAGAGAATAAAAATTAAAAAAATACCCTGTGAGATAATTGAAGGTTTAATTATTAAATTTCTTAAAGAAATGTTTGAAATACTAAGCAATTTTTCTTAAAAAGATTATATATATCAGAAAATAAAGAAAACAATTATCTTCTTTTTATATTGAAAGAATGAGAAATTACTTAACATATATTTAATATTTTATGATTGAACTCAGAATATTAAAAAAAGAAAAACTTTAAAACAATGTAAAATATGCTGAAAGAAAATGCTTTTTTTGTAGTTAAGAGAACTACTTCCACAAAGATTTTCAATTAAATAATTAAAAAAACTTTTTCAATCAACTTTCTATTCTAATTTAAAACTTGAGATAAATATCTTGAATAAGTATATATGGGATAAAAATTATGAAAAAAAGGGGTCAATATTCCCACATTAAGTTTTTAATGAGATATTAAAATTATTTTAATTAATATTTTTTATCACAAAAATACGTATAAAATATTATGGTGATACTAATTTTCAGCAGAGGCTGACTCATGCCTGTCTGTCCTGCTCACAAGAATTAGAGATTTTTACTGTTTGACATCACCAAGTGCACCCGGTAACAGTAATAGTACTCAAACAGTGAAAATGATGAGTCACACAGACACAGTGATGGAACTTTATATAATTAAGAGAATAATAATGATATTTATATATTTATTTTTTTATATTTGATTATTGTTCTAAGATTAATTATGAAATATGATAATTCAAAAATATATGAGTCAGAACATAAAAAAATATAAAAATAAAAAAAACCATTTTTTTATTAAAGATGTTGACATCAACAACGTTTTCATCCTTTCATTTTTCAGTTAATAAACAGTGAAAATATTATTATTATTTACGTTTTTTGTAATTTTTTTTCTTTTTTTTATTTTTCTTAAAATTTTTTCCTTTTTTTGGGCTACTATTGACCCTTGGGTCACCATGCATTCACACCGACCCACGAGTCAATAGTAACCTAAAAAATGAGAAAAAAATTTCTAAGAAAAAAAAAATGCACAATGACCCATAGGTGAACAGTAAGCAAGGGGAAGTATGTATAAATAGAATAAAGAGTTTCAGACGTTCTAATATCTTGTTCTAGCCATTCATTTTCTTCTTCTAGATTTGTTTGAATTGAAACTAAAGTTTGCTTCTTCTTCATATCTTGATTAAAAATTTCGTTTTCACTTTCCAAGTAAAGTCAATTTCTCAAATGGTTTCACTCTTTCATATTATTATATACTATATACAAGTTTGGATTTGATTGGATTTGATTGTTTTATCCGTTGAATTCATTACTTTATAACTTCAAATTAATTTGGAGACTTGCTAGATATTTGCATTAGAATGACATGTTGTATTTTGTAGTACATGACAATTATAAATTATTTTGGATATTTACAAAATACTTATTTTTTAAAAGTGAACTTTATGTTGTAGCAAATGGCATACTATATTTATGTCATCTATGTGGAATATTTGATTATGACTTGGCTTTGGTTTATTTCAATTTTTGAAAACTTACTACTTTATCATTGCCAACAAAATTTATAAAACCTTGAACTTTGAGAAGTGAATGCTTGGAGACTTTCAAATGAATTGTTATTGTGTCATATTAGAAATTATTGTATAGTCTTGAAATTTCAAAACTTGTATAGTACATGTTGGTAATGTTGTTGAGATACTTGATACGTGCATTATGATTTAATAAAGTTAAATCTTGCAAGATTACCTTTTGCTTGTAAAAGTTGAAATATTGTATAAGTTGCTTGTTTTTGGAAAAAGAAAAAGTACACAAAAAGATTGGGATCCTTTGAGAAAGTGTCATTTGGAAACCTACAAATGCACTTTAAATTATAAAAATCATGAACATTAACATGATGAAGAGATAAAAGGAGGTTAACATGATCAAGAGATAAGGGGTGAATGGGAATGGAAATTAAAAAAGAAATATTGAACAAATGGGTTACTTGGAGAAAGCCACCATTGGATCCTAATTACCATTTCTTAAACAAGTATTCTTTCTTGATAAGTATATGGTTTAATCAAATGACTTTGTTTCTACCATATATGAATTTGTTGGAATTTGAATGTATAAATGTATAACTACTTTACTTTCTTAGACAATACTTCCAGACCAATTGTTCATGTCCTTCTGTGATTAGTATGAAAGTATAGTTGGTTATTTGTTTTCTTATTCTTTTGTCTATTCTACTTCAAAATATTCTAAAATTATGATCTTTATTACTCTTATTGTAGGTATGCTTTAATTTGCGAATAGTAGCACTTTTTAAGAAATGATTTGTAATTAGATGTATGTAAAAAATGATAGTTTTTAACTTAGATAATGGATATGAATATTAGTAAATGATTCATTCACAAGGTAATTCTTTAAACCTTATTATGTTTTTCTTAAAAATTTGTTTTTTCAAAGCCTGAGGTTACTCCTACCATCATAGTCAATCTAGCTATAGGATTCGAGCCTGTACCTTGGCTAGTCGAAAATTGAAGTCACTACTTTTGGAGAATGGTAGTTGAATAGTTGTACATATGCATGTGTCTTAAGTAGTCATGTTAACGTGTATTGTATTGTCTTGTAACTGGTAGTATGTGCGTAAAGTTTTAATGTTGAAATATAGGTTGCCAGGAAGGCATGTAACCCTAGCAAATATCAGAAAAATAAAAGAAATTTTATCGAATTTTTATAAAAATCTTTGAAAAGTATATAAATATATATGTTTTGGAAATTGTGAGCAATTATTCCTTTTTAAGCTTTCTTGTGAAATATTTATTATAATTTTATTTTATTAGGCTTGGTCAAGTTCGCATGGAACTTGTGAGATATAATATGAATCCACATATGTTGTAAGGCTTCTGCAAAGACATCTTCAAATAACTTCCTGTTGACGGTCGAATCTAGTCAACCTAAGTCTAGAATCCTAAACTACAAATTGAGATAAATCAAGAGATAGAGAGAATGAGAGAGAGAGAGAGAGAGAGAGAGAGAGAGAATAGAGAGACACCAAAAGTTTTTAACGTGGTTCAACTAAAGTCAATTTGACCCCTACGTCCACGGCTTTTATTACTCTTTACTAAGTGTTCTATATCTAATGATTGATTATGTAATGTACAATGATTTTATCCCCTTTTGTAATGGTTGAGGGTTACAGTTTGAATGTAAATCTATAACAAATAAATATCATGACTTGATTAAAATTATATAATAGATGATAATGATTTCCTATAAAAATAAGAAGCTGAACGGATTTTCTTGGATCGATGGTTAAAGATGCATACTATGATCTATAAGTTGAGCCTTGTTCTCAATAACCTGAGGTTGTTACTTTAATCCGTGTTAACCAATAACCTGATGTCTTAGTCCAACGACCTCAATCCTGGATTAGTTAGGCCATTATTAGCTGAGTTTATCCATTGGACTTTTACCAGCCCATTTGTGTGATTTCAAAAATATCTACAGTATTAGCCCCTAGCTCTTAATGCAATCTACAGACTAGGAGCTATAATTTGCTAGTAAAAACTATCAACTGTGATCTATCATGCTGTCACTTTATCTATGCCAACTTATGCCATCATTATCACATTTTATGCCCATATTTTTTCATAGTCGTCAGTGCGGCAATGACAAAGCCTTGCTTTTCAATGGTCCGTTAGATCGAGGGTAATTGATTAGTCTCCTAATCTAACGGTGAAGCTGATCGAGTCATATAAGGTGAGGAAAAATCCTTCTTTCCCTCCCACTTGTTGCCTTTGAAAACCTGCACTTCTGTTTCTTGCTTACTTCTTAAGCTCTAAGCCAATAATCATCATTCTTCATCCTTTTTGCTTCACCAAGTCTGCAAAAGCAACCTTTAGATTTAGTTTTGCTGGAGACCGATAGTGCTCATCGATGTGGGACTCTGCTTTTTGTCCCTTCCTTATTTCTACCACAATATAAACCCCCCAATCGGGTGGGCTTGTGCATTGTGTACAAGTAGGGGGTCCCCATGGACGGCGCTAATGATGATAATCGAGGTGAACTTGCCCGACGTGAGGTATTGTTCGCTTTGGAGTGTCAATGGGAGGATGATGATCGACCCCTGGATAGCTCCTCACTGTTTTGTCCTTTATTAAAAGGGCCTTTACATGGGAGGGGATGAGCCCCCAACCTTATAAGGCACAAGCTCATTTGACTTCTCATCAATGTGGAACTTTGCTTTTACCCATTCCTTATTTTTACCACAACAATTCCCATATAGGTCAAGCCACCAAGTTAGAGTGTGAAAAAATTGTTATTAAAGCATAACCTAAAGTCTAGGTGCATGAGTCTTCAATTGCAAAAAACATGATAAACATAACTAGTTCATGTTAGTGTACTTAGGAATACGAAACATCAATAAGGATATGTTGATGCCTACTCCAAGACATGTCATAAATCACTGCAATATCCTCGAACCATAAGTTAATGTGTATATCTATTGCTTAATCTTATCATATGATCTTGCCTGTAGAAACTATGCCATTTGTGAATTGATCTTTATTTTCCTTGAGGAAGCCTTGATATAGAAGTGTCTAATGGGATTTTTTATGTACCTTCACTTATATTATTAGACATTGTGAGGTCTATTTTAAGAGCTCTACTTGATCAAGCTTCTTTTGTAAGCTTCTATGCATTCACACATTTATGCTTCAAACAACTTTGATGTTCCCAATCTAGCATCACAAATTCTAACTCAATGTCATCCTACTCTGAAGTCAGACCAACACTCAATTCCTTTTGCCTTTAACCGGAGAATGACAATAGCCATTTACCTTTCATCTGTAATGAGATTGAAAATGACTTTAGAAGGGCTCGAATCTTAAACTAGTTAGTGAATAATGAAACAAATTATATGTTGCTTTTCTAGGTTATTGAGAGACGTTTAGTTTAACTAGAAGTTTTTAGGGATGATTCTGTAAATCTTAACTACTTGTTGCTTCCTAATGAAATTTGCTAATTTTTCCATGCTCAATTGCTATATCTTGTCTTTTCCAAGAATCTTGTCACCTTCATGCATATTCTTGTTTAATGGTATATCACTACCTTCATTTGAAAATATCTTCCTAAAACAGTACTCTAGTGAGTTTGGTCACCTAGAGGGAACGTAGATTAAACTTCATATTAATACCATCAATCTCTTTTCATTGATTAAGCCTTCTTGAGCATATTAATGATGTATTCAAAAAGATGAATATTGAAATTAGGAATTTAAATAGAGGAATTTATTTTATATTATTTAACAAGTTGTTTGTTATAGTATGTCAGAAAAGTGCCCTTTGCTTCTGAAGAAGCAACCATGTTTATTCAGTCCCATGGTTACCTAGAGTATATTGTACAATTTTTGTAGGTCTTCTTTCAATGATGTTTACATTTATGTATTCTGCATCGTCCTCCTTTGGATTTTTTTAGAAGATTGTGATAATGTTCCTCTTGGTACGTTGATCATATTTCTTCAAGTAACCTAATTCCAAAAACCTGAGAATGTTTTCCTTTCGTATTACGTCCAATGATATCAATGATGTATCGGAGTATTCGTTCTTAACATTTTAGCCTATTCAATTATTCTTTTTTTTTTCATAATTTTTCATGCTTAAATGATTTGACTAACCACTTCTTTTGAGAGTGAACCAGTTATTCTAGTTTATTTTATGATAAAATATTGAAAATTTTAAGTTTTATTAATTAATGTTGTAGTTTGAATTAATGTTGGTGTTCTTAAAGTATCATTCTTATTACATAAGATACTCCAGATCAATTCTAAATTTAAAAATAACTATTTTGAGAGCAAATAAATTATTGTTAATCATTGTTTTAAACATTTGAAATATTATTATTTCAACGGCTAATTTACTACCTTGTCTACTTGAAAATCAGATATGAAATTATAAATGTTAGCAAATATCTTGAACTATAGTAAAGTAGATTTTTATTCAATAAAAGCATGGTTAAAATACTATTTTTATCATTGTAGCTATTTAACGGGTATCACTGATGAACTAGTTTCAATGATAAACTTTAAAGTTTACTTTATGTTATTGAAAAGATTTCAAAAACTTACATTAGCATGTTTAGTACAATATTAATTTATTCAAAATCCTACAGTGCTACTATTTTAATTGGCCTGGTGAACTTCATTAAACTATTGAGATGTTAGCATTAACTCAAACTGAGTACAAATGACCTCACTATGGACGTATGTTGACTTTGTTGATATTTAATGCTATCAAGGGTCGGATGTAAATTAATGCTAGTTGCATGGATTTATTAGTTTAAAAGCATTAATGTTTTGCGATCGTATAGTTTCAAATGATAATTGGTTAACGAGGTTTAATTTTATCTCTCTTACTAACAACCTTCGTATTCCAGATTCTTAAACTGGAACTATGACTGAACTTGGATTGAATATTTCATATTTTTTGTCAAGGAAGCGTAATAATAGAATGATATTGATCTTTATATGCCTTTTTGCATTCATATAATCACTTATCTAGTTCTACGCTCATTTGCGATGCATGAAGGAGCTATTCTATCTTCTACACTTTGTAAATGATTTTTTTTATTGAGTGTTAAACCACACAATAACATCTATTAAAGCTTGCTATGTGAACCCCTCATTGTTAGAATCATCAAATCTATGGAAATTTTTCGTGATCTTGGTTTCATGTAATATAGTACATCATAGCCTTTAGCCAGTTTTGGAATTTCAAATAATTACATTGTATTAGGAATTGAAAAAAACCAAAATTTCAAAGTCCGTGCTAAAAAATCATAAATAAACAATTTGCATATTTTTTTTAAATATTATTACTTAGAAATATTTAGAATTCATCTTGAAGAAATGTTACTAGATGATTTTATTCAAAGATTTACAATTTTTTAATATATTATTTATGATGTTTAAACTTATTAATTACTTTGCAAAAAAATTACTTAAAATAATTAGTTTATTTACCAACACTTTGATGACGTAGCTTTTAATAATGGCTAATAGCCTATTGTGGGATACTAACAATGTTTGGATTTATTAGACATATTAGAAAATCAATTTATATTCATATAAGAGATTTTTTATCTATTAATTAATTTAAAAATAAGTGAACACTTTAATTATTTTATATTTATTGATTTATTATTTACCAAATAACTGTCTTAGTTTACTTAATGATAAAAGTCTAAATCCTAAATTTTATCATATAGTATTATGATTTTTTTAACTAAATCTTGAAAATAATAGTGCATTTAGAATACTCATTTTGTTACAACAATCATGTACAATGGTGTAACTCTTGAAATCCAGTATTTTGAATAAAAATTAATGATGGATTAGAGGATAAGATCTACATGCTCAATAGGACAAGTTAGTCATGCTAAAGTTATAGCAACGATACGATGAAATTAAGGGAAAGTATTGAATATGTTCTATGGAATGTCCAAAAGAAGTTAGACTTAACTAAAATTAATAGTATATGAAATATGCTTGCAACAAGGCTATCGATGAAGACAATGGAATAGTCATATGTATGTGTAGTTAGAAATAAAAAGGACTGGAACAAAGTAATTATTCAATAAATGGTTGGTTGAAAATAGCATACGAGGCAATATTTATACAGTCGTAAGATGGAGTGCAAATGTGGCATACATCAGCAACATAGCCTAAGTTTTGTGCATGGTAGGTGAACGTAAATTTAATGTCTAAACTTGTGTGTGCTTGTAGCTAAAATATCCTATATGTCAAGCAACTTCTATCGTTTCTTTCACCAAGGCATTTGTGGAATTTAAGGACGAATTCCTTTAAAGAGAGAGAGAATTTGTAAAGTTCAAATTTCTTTTGAGAAACTTCTATAAAATTTCATTTTATGAAATTTGGAATATTTAGAAATTATATGTGAAAGATTTGTAAAATGTATTTTTAAGGGACTCTAATAAGTGAATATATACAAAAAAAAACCTATAATTTAGGAGTAATTATTTCAAGTATTTTGATTTAATAAGACTAATTATTCTTGTTTCCAATTGCTTTGAATATATTCTTTCCTAGTTAAATTTCTTTCCTGCTTGTCATGGAATGCCTTTTGGGATTTTAGGGTTCATCCCTAAAGTCCAACCAATATAACAAGAAATTTTATTTTAGGCGATAACTTAGACTATTAACTTTTTCGAATTTCTTCAAATTCCATTAATTCCAGTCCTTTATACTACAAACAAAGATTTGGAAAGTGCTTTCAAAATTCAATCAATGTAACCTACAATTGATTTTGGGTTATAGTGGAACTGCAATGATATTTCTAAATCTATTTGTTTCTATTGGGAATTGGGATTTTGTACCTTTCCATAATCATCCAATTGGTATAATTTGTTATTGAGGAAAGCAATTAAACTAGGGATTTTGAAGATGCCGTATACAACTAAGAATTTCAAAGCCAATTTTTTATTTGTCAGGAATTATTATTTAAGTTTCAGTTTCTAAAAATCTGTATTTAAATTCATTTGAATGTTAAGTGATGCAAATTATCATTGATGCTTTTGAAGGTTTAAATCATTGTTTCTATCTTTCTCAAAGTTAATTTATACTTTGTAAGTTTAAAGTTTTTTACGGATTCGATTCTAAAGTCATGATAACTTGTTAGAAGAGATAAACTATATAGGTGCCAAAATTGTACATCTACAACTAGTATCATAGACTTTAAATTTGATCATGAATACTGGAGAAAGCTCCTAAATATTTTGCATAATTAATAAATGATTTGTTATTTATTATTTTTTTAAATGTTGAAAGTTTCATTTATTCGATCGTGGTTGTAATGCTCTACTTGGCCAGTGACACTTGACAGCGAGAAGGAGCTACCTAACTACTGAAGTTGACCAATTCAACTCCACTAAAGGTAAGACTTGCGGCCATAACTATTTTTTATCTCGACCATATTTTATTAAGGTTTTTCCCATTTTTGCTTATAAAATCCTAACCCCTAAATGTGATGCATGTTGTAATTTCCTTTTGAATCAGCTTCAATTTGTGAAATCCATTGAAGAATTGAGTGCAATTGTGCCAAAGTCCAACTCAATTCAAGGATTTAAGTATGTGTGCTTGCCATTTGGCTCCTAAACTGAAACCCTAAGTTTTGTTGTTTTGGTTGCAATATAGGATGGGCTTTAAAATTGAGTGTAGGGATTGATTTTAGTATTGATCATGCCCAATTGCTAGATTAAATCCAAATTTTCAAATGCTAGTTTAACATGCCTCTTAAAGTCACTTGAGAAATTGACTTTACTTGGAAAGTAAAAAAGGAAACTTTTAAGCTTCAAGGGACATATTGAAGTGAGTGGGTAGTTCACTCTTTTATCTTATTATATACTATATACAAGTTTGGATTTAATTGTTTTAGCCATAAAATTTTGTTATTTTATAACTTCAAATTGATTTGGAGCCTTGCTAGATATTTACATTAGAATGACATGTTGTATTTTGTAGCTAATTGTAGATGTATAATAATAGGATAAAAACTTGTTTCATGTTTCTTTATAATAGAAAATCTTGAAAACTATATTCCATGACAATTATAAATTAATTTGGATATATATATATATATATATCATAGATGTGAGATACTTGATTATTTTGATTTGTTTTAATTCTTGAAAACTTACTACTTTATCATTGCAACAAAATTTATAAAATCTTGAGCTTTGAGAGTGAATGATTGGAGGCAATCAAATGAATTGTTTGGAAATTAATGTATGGTATTGAAATTTCAAAACTTGTATAGTATGGGTTGGTGAGATACTTGGTACAAGAATCATGATTTGATAAAGTTAAATCTTGCAAAAGTACCTTTTGCTTGTAAAAGTTGAAACACTATGCAAATTGATTATTTTTGGAAAAAGAAAAGAATACATAAAATGATTGGGATCCTGTGGGGGGTTTCCAAGTGCAGTTGAAATTATAAAGATTATGGCCATTAACACATGATGGAAGGATAATGAAAGGTGAACATGGTGAAGGGATAAGGTGTGAATAAGAATGGAAATTAAAAAAGAAATATTGTATAAATGGATTACTTGGAGAAAACCATCCTTGGATCCCAATTACCAATTTTGAAATAAGTGTTCTTCTTGATAAGCGTAAGTGATTAGTATGAATTTATTAGAATTTGAATACATAACTTCTTTACTTTCTTATGTAATGCTTCTAGACCAATTGTTCATGTCCTTATTGCTAGCATTTGAGATTGTTAGCATTGCTACATCTATATATGGAGATTGTTAGCATTACTAGAGATTGTTAGCCTTGAAATTTGCTTTGCTAATTTACCTTCTTTATGTTTTGATGTTGCAAACAATTTTGAGTCTAACAATATGTTTACTATTTGCCATTTATTTTGTAGGATCAAAGTGTATGATATTCAAAAGATCTACAATCAAATTTAGCAATTATTTTATTTTTAATAGGATCTTTTGTTAGTGAATTCAAATCAAATTTGATTCAAGCAAATTTCTTATAATTGATACATTGAGATAAAAATAAATTATCTGAAGTGGGCTAAAATGAAATGTTTTTCAAACAGAGTTTTCAAATGATTTTTCACAAGTGCCAGTTTTATAAAAATTATTTTTCACTATGTAAATCGATTCACAAATTGATTCATACTGAAGAATTTGTGAAAATATACTTGAATCAATTTAGCAATCGATTCATGAAGAAAAGTTTTGAAAAATCTTTCTTACCGAAGGTTAGGAATTTTTCCTGAATCGATTAGGTAATCAATTCAAGATTTATTCATATAATACTATGATTCAATTCATGCATCGATTTAGTCACGAACTTCTTTATGATATTCATAGACGAATTATTTTATAAATCAATTCATTAGTTAGTAATCACTCTGAATCGATTCACGAATAGAAAGATAGTTATTTTTCAAATGTCGGTTACAACAACTATAAATACCCCTAACCTTATTCCAAACTTAGTTAGTTTTTCATAACTATCATATCTTTTCATGTGCAAAAAACATAGAGCTAATAAAGTCGAACCAGATTTATCATCTACGTTATAAGATTTCACAAACCAAAGGATCTTGAACCAAGTTTGTGAAGAATTCACATAAGATATTTGAGATATTCATTTCAAATTGTGGTATTGTAATTTTTACCCTACTTCTTGATTTCATTTCTGATTTCTAGGTTGATAGAAATCAGAGATACACAGCAAGAGGCTGATCTTCCTTTTGCATCTTCTTTAGTTGTGGGTTAATCATAACTAATTGAAGATTGTAATGAATTCTTAGAATGTCTCTAGGTTATGAGATTGATCATAGTCTATATGAGATAAAAGAATTTTTGTATCTAGGTTAGTAAGAGCTTAGTCAAAATCTTATTGTATGAACTGACTATTCAAGAGCCTAGTTAATTTCTGTTTTTGTTGTTAATAAAAGTGAATATTCAGTTAAGGATTGTCCAGTAGATGTAGACTTCAATTGCGGTTTCAATTGAAGTTTAACCACTTTAAAAACCATTGTGTCTTTATTGATTTTTATAATTATGTAATTTATCTTTAGTATAAATTACTTTATTGCTGAAATTATTTTCTGCATTTCTAAAATACTACACATCCTATATTTGATGAATAACTTTACATCTAAGTTAGTGTCTCAAGTTCAATTCTTATTATCTAATAAACTTCCAAAGATAATTTTTTTTCTTAAAGACTTTCAGTTTTACAAAACAAAATAAAATCCAATCATATTTCAAAAGAGTATATATTTTGCATTTATAAAAGGGGTAGATCTTTATATTTGTGGGACCTGTAGTTGGTATCAAAGCTTTTGGCTCTTGATACTCTTTTATTTTCAAAGAGATTATAGATTCTAGCTTTACATCGTTGCCTGAATGTTTTCTTTTGAACAAGCCCCTTGATTTTCATGGACATCACTATACCTATGGAAAATAGAAAATCAAAAAGTTTATTGAAGCCATTGATATAGAGATGTGGGAAATTATTGAAGAAGGTTATAAACCTCCTAAAACATTGATTAATAGTGTTCCACAACCAAAACCAAAATCCCTTTGGATTGAGGAAGAAAGGAAAAGAAACCTCCTTGCTTCCAAGGTCAAATAAATCATCTCTAACTCCCTTTCCCCTAATGAATATGAAAGAATTTCTAATTGTATCACTACTAAACAAATTTATGACACTTTAGAAGTAACACATATTAGCACTACATAAGTTAAGGCATCTAAAATGTATATAATAGTTTCTGAGTATGAAATATTCAAAATGGAAAAAGGTGAATCTATCAAGGACCTTATCCAAAGATTCACTGCTATCACTAACTAACTTTTGCTTCTTAGAAGAAAATTTAACAATGCAGATTTAATGCATAAAATTCTGAAATCTCCAACTAAAGAATGGCAATCAAAGGTAATAGCCATCAAAGAATCACTTAAGATAGGGATGCTAACAATTCAAGAGCTCTATGAAAATCTAGAAGAGCATAAGTTAGAACTGAAGAGATATAAAAATAATGGTGATGACAAAAGGAAGAAAACTTTAGCACTTAAGGCTGCAAACACAGTTGAATCTGATGAAGAAGAATCAGAGAGTGATGTAGATGCAGTTGATAAAGAAGATATGGCCTTACTGAGCAAAAAACTACAAAGAATTCTTAGAGAAAATAAGAGCAGAGAGAAGAGAAAACCTATACCTCAAAAAAGAAATCAAAGCAAGACTAATCAAGGAAACTCTATCAGCGCTACTCCAATGTGTTTTGAATGTAAAAAACCTAAACACATTAAATCGAATTGCCCAATCTACCTGAAAAGATGACTTGAAAATGAAAAAAGAAAAAGAAATCTGACTTTTAAGAAAGCTAATCTAGCTTTTTAGGAATATGATAATGATTCTGGAGAAGATAAAAAGAAAGAAGAAGAAGCACTTCTTTGTCTCATAACAAAACTAGATGATGATAGATAGGTATTTGATAATTAATCTATCTTTTACTCTAGAGATGAACTTAATTCTAGTGATTATGATATTAGTGATGAAGAAATTGATGATGTGTGCATTGAGCTTTATGATTCATTTTTGAAAGCAAAGAAAGAATTGAAGCATTCTAAAAGTGAAAATGATAGCCTGCATAAGAAAGTTAGTCAAATGGAAAAAAAGAATAATGATTTCAATATACTAGCTGAAAAACTATTGAGTAAGAGCAAGACATGTGATCAATGTAAAGCTTACAAATTAAAAATAGATAGTTTGTCAAAAACTTTACGAGGCTTTACAAATAATAAGATGAGACTTAACTCCTTTTTAAATGATCAAAAAGAATTTCAAAATAAGAAAGGCTTAGGATATAAGCAACAAAAGAAAAAGAGATCAAAAAGAAATTATAGTTACATTACTTACTTTTACTACAATCATATAGGACACCATATTAAATATTGTCCTTATAGGAATGGAGCTTGTGAGCTAAAACTAAATGAAAAGTTAGTTTGGTTACCTAAAGAATCCATTTCCAAAACAAATTTTGATGTGACTACTAACAAAACTGGACCCAAAACCAATTAGGTACCAGGAAAGCAAGTGTATGTTCTATTTTGTAGGTCTATGTGGGAGATAAGGAAGCCGCTCATGATTTAGACCAATAGTTGCTCTCACTATAAGACAAAGATTTTTAATCCCCTAACTTCAGTAAATTTTATTACTTTCTTATCTTTTATGCTTAATTGCTTTCTACATTGCAATTACTAACTTAGGCATCGAAGATTCCCCTGAGTTTGTTTTGCAAGTACATGGTGAGGAAATTGAGTTTTCAATTGTATTGAATTGTTCATTGGCTATTTAAAAGATTATGAAATTACATTTGAAATAAAATTATATGAAAACTAAGTTCAAGACTTCCTAGATCAATTCAGTAATCAATTCAAAATTTTCCAAGATTTTTTTTAGTTTCTGAATAGATTCACAAATTGATTCCCTCTCAAAAATTTTTACTATGAATCGATTCACAAATCAATTCAAAAAATTTTCCAATCTTTCAAGAAACTCTTAAAAATTTCTAAAAATTTTAATAAACCTAGATGAATCAATTCATAGAAGGATCCTATGAACAACTCATACCCGAATCAATTCGCTCTTAATCAATTTAGAGCAAGATGCAATATATACCTGAATCAATTTTAACTTCATTTCACAATTTCTCACTTTGTAACCTCCAAAAACTTTCTCAAACTCACACTTGAATCATAACCCCTAGCAACACTTTTACTCATTTCTTGCACAGACACATTAGAAAAACTTCATCAAACACTTCTAACTGACCAATTTCACCTAAACTCCGCAAAATCAAAAGATCCCAAATTCTACCATCAAAATCCTAACAACCCAAATTTCCTAGATTTTCCAGAAATCTTCACAAAATGTCAAAGAGGGTCAAACTATCAACAAAGAGAAAAGAAAAGTCAGTAGCCCAACCATCCACACCTGTTGAAGAGGATTCATACTTCAACTCATCCAATGAGTATGCTGCCTTTCTCTAACTTGCAAATAGAAAGGTAAAACCCCTAAAATACTTTAGTGATCAACTTTTGCAAACTATTCATTTACCAAAACTACTAGCTAAGTATAGATTTAAAAAAAATTTAACACATAAAGGAAACACCTATCCTAGGCTAGTCAAAATGTTTTATACTAATCTTGCTATTGATGATGATAAAATTTCATGTTATGTGATGTATAAGCATATAGTGATTGATGTAGAATTTTTAGCAAATAAATTTGGCATGGATTCAAACCAACCAAAGCTAAGTGTAGGATCTTTTCCTGATTACAGCAAGGAATCAGCTATTAGGATGCTATTTTCCTGTTCCACCCCAAAGGATGGAAGTGGAAAATTGCTCATTACTAGCCTATCCCCTGAAGATAAGATCTTACATTACGCTCTGTGTAAGGTGATACTACCAAGGATCACAAATTTTACACGAATTATGGAGGACAAACTATTTTTAATGTTGTAATTAAAAATTAATTTGATTTTAATATGCCTTATTTTATCTTTAAATATCTAGCTAAATGTTCAAAAGGGACAGATATTGGTTTCCTACCCTATGGCATGATCCTTTCTCCTATCTTTGCCAAATTCAAACTAAAACTATCTGATGAACATCAAGTTTTTCAAATAAATCCAACTACTATGATTAATGCATTATATTTACACAAAATGGGACTAGAATAAAATGAACAAGGATAATGGACTAGAAAACAATCACAAAATCCTCAAACCACTAGAGGATCCATAAGCTCAGGAAAAGTTGGGTTATCCAATAAAGCTGAAACAAGAATAATTGAGGTTACAGAAAGAATGCACAAACACACGAATGATTGAATGGATCAACTTTTAAACAAATAGGATAATTTGATTAAGTTAATGGATGACCACATAGCTAATATGGAAACTGAAAACTAGAAACATATCACCTAAGTAAATGAGTGGCTCAGTTCCATTGAAACTCAATTACATGAGATAACACAGCAAATGCAAAAAAATGAAAAGGAGGCTGAACTTCAGAGAATGGATGATGAAGACCCTCCATGCGTTTAGTATGCTATGTATTGAAAATTGTTTGTCTATTGTATCCCTCAACCCTATTATCCCCCTGTTTCATTATTTTTCTTATTCTAGATTATATTTTAATGTTTAGATGATGATCATGTAGTTTGATATTTTTGAGATGTTATATTTTGATGTTCTGTATTTTGGATATTGTATCTGAATATTTTGATTATGATATTATATATTTGATTCAATATTCTAAGTATTTTGATTAATTTTGAATTTTAGATATTATGATTATTGATTAACTTCTGACTGAATTTTGTATTGGATTTTGATATGGATTATTCACTTTATTCTATTCTTTTTGGTACATTTTTTTAAAAGGATGTATTATTACTTTTTGATGTGCCAAAAGGGGAGAAATGAGACTTTAGATAAGATAGCAAAAGGGAGAATAAAGGATTTTAGAAAGGGAGATGTTATCTTCAATTCAAAATGGGGAAATAAAAAAAGATAGGGAGTAAATAAATAAAAGAGATAGAGTAAAGAATAACAATTAAAAGTAAAATGAACTTTTAAATTTTGAAAAAAATCTTGATAGATTTGTTTTTCAAAAATTTTGATTCTAAACTTTGATTCTTATCTAAAATTGTTTGTCACCATTAAAAAGGATGAGATTATTAGCATTTGAGATTGTTAACATTGTTGCATCTATATATGGAGATTGTTAGCATTACTAGAGATTGTTAGCCTTGAAAATTGCTTTGCTAACTTACCTTATTTATGTTTTGATTTTGAAAACAATTTTGAATTTGACAATAAGTTTTAGTGTTTGTTATTTGTTTTGTAGGATCAAAGTGTATGAGATTTAAAAGATTTACAATTAGATTTAGCAATTATTTTATTTTTAATAAAATCTTTTGTAAGTGAATTCAAATCAAATCTAATTCAAGCAAATTTCTTATAATTGATACATTGAGGTAAAATAAATCACCTGAAGTGAGCTGAAATACAATGTTTTTCAAACAAAGTTTTCAAATGATTTTTCACAAGTACAAGTTTCATAAAAATTATTTTTCACTGTGTGAACTGATTCACAAATCGATTCATATTGAAAATTTTGTGAAAATGTACTCTAATTGATTCAATAATTGATTCATGAAGAAAAGTTTTGAAAAATATTTCTTGCTGAAGGATAGAAATTTTTCCTAAATTGATTAGATAATTAATTCAAGACTTATTCATATAATACTATGATTCAATTCATGCATCGGTTCAGTCATGAACTTCTTTATGATATTCATAGATGAATTGATTCACAAATCAATTCATTACTTGGTAACCATTCTAAATCAATTCATGAATAGAAAGTTAGTTATTTTTCAAATGTCGATTACAATAACTATTGTTATGGGTATTTTTGAAACCATATGAAATGGGTTGGCAAAGGCCATCAGATATTCACAGTTGAAAGGCATAAAGAAGACTTTAGGTAGTCTAAGCCCTTGAAGACCCTAAGCAAATTCATAAATGCTACCAAATTTTATGCTTACCATAGTGAGGTCGGGCATAATACTTTTGAGTGCAAGCCATTTAAGGACACCATAGAGGATTTAATCAGAAGAGGTCGCTTGAGGGATTAAATGGTGTGACCTGTGGGATAGCAACCTCTACAACCCTAACAGCTAGCATAGTAGCCATCCCAATAGGCCGAGGTGGAGTAGTTAAACATGGTAAGAACCATCTTCACAATCTATAGCGGGCCGCATATTATGGGCACTTCGAATAGGTTGTGTGAACATTATGTGCGAAGTGCAAACCACATCTTGCTCATGGATTGTGAACCTGAAAGACCCACTAAGAAAGCCAGAGTTACTTCCAAGATAATCACCTTTGTGGACAATGATGCACGGGGAGTCCAGTCCCACCCTCCCCCCCCACAATGATGCACTAGTCATTTGGCCAAGATCAATAATGTTGAGGTATGGAGGATCTTGCTTGATACCGGCAGCTCAGTGAATGTTATGTACAAGAAATTTTTTAAACAAATGGGACTAAGTGATGACCATTTGAAGTCTTCCCTCAAGCCTCTATTTGGTTTCATGGGGGATGCAATATTTTCGATGGGGCAAATCAGGCTTTCTCACACCTTAGGGGACTCAGAGTGTCAAGCCACTGTCTTAACAGATTTCTTGATCATAGATTGCCCTTCAGCGTATAATGTGGTGCTAGGGTGACCTACAATGAATGACTTGGACATGGTCATGTCCACCAGAATGTTAACTGTGTGGTTCCTAACCCCCAATGGAGTTGGATGTGTGCGAAGTAAGCAACACACAACCCGACATTACTCTGAAGATGCCATCAAGATAAGGGAGAGAGAGAGGGGTCGACGTAGTTTCTGATGGAGAACCCTGAGCTTCGAGCATGGGGGTCAGTCACAACCTCAGTCCACGTGACTTGGACATAGACAAAGAAACTAGCCCTGTAGAAGAGCTTAAAGATGTACAGATCAGTGAGATAAATCTGGAGAGATGCCTTAAATTGGGAAAAAACCTACCTCCTGACCTGAAGACCCAGCTGGCTAATTTTCTCAAAGTGAATTTGGACATGTTTGCTTGGAACCATGAGGACATGGTAGGGATTGATCCCAAGGTCATGTTGTATAAGCCGAACATAGATCCCCTCCATAAGTCAGTTCGCTAGAAGAAAAGGTCGTTGAGCGTTCTATCGCCCTCAAAGAGGGGATAGATAAGCTTCTGGCTAATAAGGTCATTCAAGAAGCTTGCTACCCAACCTAGGTGGCTAACCCTATGCCTCAATAAAGCCTATCCAAAGGACAGCTTCCCTCTACTAAGGATTGACCAGCTCATAAATGCAATGGCTGGTCACCAGCTCCTTAGTTTTATGGATGCTTACTTAGGGTACAAACCAAATACCTATAGACCCCTAGGATGAGGAGTGCACTTCTTTCATTATAGACCAAGGGTTGTATTGTTATAAGGTGAGGCCCTTCGGATTGAAGAATACAAGAACGAACTACTAACGGTTGGTCAACATGATGTTCAAGGAACAAATTGGAAAAACTATGGAAGTCTACATGGATGACATGCCTATGAAGTTCAAATAGGCCATGGACCATGTGAGAGACTTGGATGAAATGTTTCAAAATTTGAGGAAAATCTAGATGAAGTTAAATCCACTCAAATGCACATTTGGGGTGGCCTCAGGAAAATTTCTTGGATTTATGGTTAATAGCAGAGGAATTAAAGCAAATCTCAAGAAGATTAAAGCATTCATCAATATGAAGTCCCTAACAGGGGTCAAGGATGTGCAAAGTCTAAACAGTCAGGTTGCAGTATTTAGTAAATTCATTTCTAAGGTAACTGGCAAGTGTATCTCATTCTTTGATGTACTGAAAAAGTCAAGTGATTTAAATGGACTGAGGAATGCGAAGCTGCATTTTAGTGCCTGAAAGAATATATGGGCTGGGCTCTACTACTATCTAAACTGAAGGAAGGTGAAAAACTCATTTTTTACCTGGGAGTATCCTAGAACACTCTTGGTGTGGCCTTAGTTCATGAAGAAGGCAAGGCTCAACTTTCAGTCTATTATATGAGCAAAGGGATGTTGAACTTAAAAATGAATTATTCATTAATGGAGAAGCTCGCTTATTGCCTCATGATCATTTCAAGGAAATTATGGCCTTATTTTCAGGTGCACGCGATCAAGGTGCTTACTCAGTTCCTATTGAAACAAAATTTACAAAAGATCGACACCTTAAGTCACCTGCTCAAGTGGGTTATTAAGCTTGCTCAATTTGATATTCAATATAAGCAGAGGTCAGTGATCAAATGGCAAGCCTTGGTAAACTTTATTGCAAAATTCACAGGACCTATAGGGGAAGAAGTGGAGACCTCAGAAGGTCCATACTAGGAAGTTTTTGTAGATGAGTCCTTGTGTCAGCAAAAAGTAGGGGTTGGAATACTTCTGATCAGCCCAGAGGGATATAAAATCCTCTCCACACTAAGGTTTGGATTCTAAGCCACTAATAATAAGGCAGAATATGAAGCACTACTGATAAGACCCCACCCAATAAGAGAGGTGCAAGCTAAAAACTTAAAGATATTAGCGACTCTTAGCTTCTTGTCTATCATATAAAGGATAAGTATCAAGTGAAGGGGTCAAAGATGGCTATCTACCTCCAAAAAGCTCAGGAATTACTTAATAGTTTTTAGAGGTACAAGGTTAATCAAATCCCAGCAAGCTCAAAATGCACACATGGATACACTAGCTTGCCTAGCCAAAGCCAAAGATACAGACTTCCTGGGAGCAATTCCAATGGAGCTCCTTCCATCACCAAGTATTGAACAGAAAGATATCATGATGTCGATGGTTATGGCATAAAACTTATGGATGAATCCAATCTTAGAATATCTGTGAGACGTTAGGCTGCCAAAGGATAAAGTGGAAGCACATTATGTACGAGCTTGAGCTACTAGATACTACATCATTGATTATATGCTCTATAAAAGGGGATTTTCAGCTCCACTCCTCAAATGCATCGATGGCCTTTACTGTGACATCATCGTTAAGGACATCCATGTTGTTCATTGTGGAAACCATGCAGAGGGCTATCCCTAGCTCAAAAAGCACTCTAATAAGGGTTCTACTGGCCAACCATGAAGCAGAACACGATTGACCTCGTCAGGAGATGCGACAAGTGCCAAAGATTCGCTAAGGTTCTACGAGCTCCACTAACCTATCTTCAACAAATGGTCAGCCCATGGCCTTTTGTAATTTGGGGCATTAACCTAATTGGACCTCTCTCCACAAGCTGTAGGAGCTACAAACATGCAATAGTAGTTATAGACTATTTCACAAAGTGGGCAGACGCGAAAGAACTGGCGGAGATTTCCTCATCAAAAATCAAAAAATTCATCTAGAATAATATTATCTGGAGGTTTGGTGTCCCCTAGGAGATTATAATAAAAAATGGGGCCCAATTCAACAATGAGCAGTTTATCAAGTTCTACAACAAACTCAAAATTGGAAAGAGTTTTATGGTAGCAGACCATCCTCAGGCCAATGGGCAAGTCAAAGCTGTAAACAAGATTATCAAACAGATCTTGAAGATAAAATTGGAGGCTAGGAAGGGAGAATAGGTAGAAGAGCTACCAAATATGCTCTAGGCTTATAGAATTACAGTTCATAACACCACTGACAAGACCCCCTTCTTAATGGCCTACGGATCTGAAGCTATGGTACTAGCAGAGTTTGAAGTAACTTCACACCGAAGAGCTACTTTTAATTGGGAGGAAAACAACCAATTGCTTACTGTGAATTTTGACCTTATCAAAGAGGCAAGGGACATAGCTTGCCTTAGGATTGCAACATACCAATAATGGGTAGCAACACATTACAATCGGATGGTTCAAGCCTGGAACTACAGAACAAGCAATTCCATACTGCACCTCATTTTGACAGGAACTTGCAAGGCTAGCGACAAAACACTAGGCCCAAATTGGGAGGGCCCATATATAATAAGGGAGAATTTGGGAAATGGGGCTTATCACTTGTCAAATGTAAATGGGGCCGAAGCACCTTGAGCTTAGAATGTCGAGCATTTTCAACCATACTATCAATAAAAGCAAGCTCGGCTCTATAATTTTGTATCATTATTTAAATCTCAATAAAAAGGCCCAAAGTTCTCCTTTACTCCTATGTTTATTGAGAATTCTCCAATGTATCTTCTGTTCATTACTCATAAAGACAACTGGTCTCAAAATAACCCAACCAGTACGTGATAAAAAGTTATATTCAAGATAACGAGCTGGCCAACTATCCTAGAAGGCTAAAGAGGTCGTGGCATGTCTACTGTGATCCATCCATGTTAACAATGTGCGATATACTACAATCCATCCATGTTAACAATGTATGACCTATTATGATCCACCCATGTTAATAATGTACAATCTACTAAGATCCATCTAGGTTAACAATATGTGATCTGTAGAGGTCCATTCAGGTTAAAAATGTGTGATCTGCATAGATCCATCAAAGTTAACAATGTGTGATCCACAAATATCCATCCAGGTTAACAGTATGCAATCTATAGAAGACCCTCCATACCAACAATATACGACTTATCAATCATTTAAGTTGACAGACATTACCCGTAGCTTGCTTATTAAGCATTCAGGCTATCAACTTGGTTAGTTATCTTAAAAGCTACAAGGGCCACCACCTACCAATCTAGCGCTCAGGCATGAAGCCACGGTTTGCTAATAGAGTATTCAAGTATTTTGATTTGGTAAAATCCAGAAGGATAATTAACCAGAATGAATAATGGAATTAAATAGATTCATCTTGAAATAAATTTCTTATACAAAGCTCATAAAAAACATTAGTTTTATTACAGACGATTATCCAGTCAAAATACATCCAAAGTGCTTAAAAAATAAAAGTACAAGGCAAGGGTGCGATGACATAATCTATGAAGAAGTCGAGGGCCTGGGTAAATCTTGAGGGGCTGGAGGGTTAGGGCAAGGCAAGGACAAATCTTCTATCACTTGCTCCTCAAACCTTGCCATAGCTCTTTCCTCGACCTGCAAACCGCCTTCAACTTAAGTGTCACTCCGGGCGGAGCCTTTACCACTAATTTCTGCACTCAGAGCTAAAGCTGACCTCATGTCCTCTACGAAGCCCTGAATGGTTGCCTCAACATCCCTATAAAAATAGGTGAAGTCCATGTTTAGATGCTTTTTCCACAAAGTAAATAGAATACTATTTGTGGAGTCACAGATCACAGTGTCTTCAACCTATGCTATCATGACGGCAATCTTTTCCCTGACTCGGGTGACCTCTTCTTTACCTTAGGTGACCTCCTCCTTGGCCCGAGTGGCCCTATCCTCAACATCAGCTATCCTCTCCCTAGTAGCTTCCTCTCTCTTTTCTATGGCCTTGGCCCATCTTACCATCATTTCTAACTTGTCCTGCTACTGCCTTAACTTGTTAGTTATTTTGTGGAGCTTTTAGATTAGGTTGGATGTCTCACGAAGCAAAGTAACCTTGGCCTTCCTTTTAGCAGCCTTAACTTTTCATAGTTGAGTCTCGTGATCTTGGAGTTTCTTCCTCAACTCCAATATCTCTGTAGTTGAAGCAGCTGGGTCACCTTCAAGCTTGCCCTGCTCTTCCTCCCAGAGTACGATCTTGTCCCTCAACTTGATTGTTTCCAGTGCACCCTGAAAAGATAAAAAAGGTTAGATTGCTTACTTAGGAATTGAAAGATTAAGAAAGAATGATACCCACTAGCAAACAATGGCAAACTATTATGTTCACCAAGGCATTACCACATGTCTTCTTGCAGTCCAATACTTTTGTATGAGTTCCCAAGACCCAGCCTACATGTCTATGAAGAAAGCTATAGTATATCATTATCTAGGGACCTAGGCCATCGGGTAGGTCCCCTGGCGCATCCTTGGACTCCTCCTTCGAACTAATAGCAATCTCCTTCCCTTTGTCAATCATTTATTTTTTGGAGGGAGGCTTATCTAGAGATTTCTTTCCATGGCTAGGAGACCTCATTGCCCCTTGTATGACCTCAAATGATTCCAGTTGTGAAACAGGGATCAATACCCATAAGGTTTCTGCCACAACCACTAAAGAGGAAGGATGGTTGACATGAGTAGAAGCAAGTGTGGTAGCAGGCCTTGACTTGGCTGAGGGAGGAGGTCTGATAAGATTAAGTCTTATCATGTCCACATGTTCCCCAAAGTTGGCTAGAGTGACCTCTCTAACTTTGCAAGCTCCAATATACCGCGTGCTATCAAGAAGCTTAGTATAGAGGGTAAGAGAGAGCCCTATGTGTTAGATTAGGTGCAGCCAAGAAGGGAAAATTTCAAAAATTTTCTCAGAAAACCCTCACAGTGGCCGAACCCCATCTCCCCACAATCCCTTTGTGTAGAGGTTTTCATACATCAAATAAATGCAAGAGAGAGCTAAACTAACCTTTAATCC
>JANHAO010004340.1:0-24358 GCA_026873985.1 Saraca asoca
CTAAACTTAAAATCAAGCATGAATCTCCAAGGATTTCCAGCAGATGGGATTGAACTAGAAAGTTGTGATGGGAAGTTGGGAACCAAAAACCACCGAACCAGAAATCAAAATCCAATCGAAAATTGCTTACCTAAGGTGAAGAGTCTGAAGACTGAAGATGGTCTACCCAGAGGAAGGTTGCAGCAAGATTTCCAGCGATGGAGTAGGAAGAATCGAACTCTGCTGTCGAAAATGGAATACAGGGTTGAATCGCGGTCTCTGCTGATATAGGGTAATTTAGGGCAGCGTAAATTGGGCTTGACACGCGTGTCCGGGGAGGGAACGCGTGTCCAATTTTTTGGGAATTTCGAAAACGGCCCTGGGATGTTTCCCACGGTGTCGGGCGATATCCGTATCTGAAACGTATCGGACACGCGGGAACGTGGTACCACAGGCGTGTCCATGCTTCGCAGGCGGTCGCCAATCGAAAGCCATGAAGCCCCGCTATCTCACGGGACCTAAGACGCAAAGAGTTATGATCGCGTCAGTTAAGACCGATAAGCGACCAAACGAGGACGAAAGTAATGATCCTAGAACCTCGACCCACAATCTCCTCTTCAGCCCACCGCTAATAGACGATCGTACAAAGTCAAGTCAGTAATCTGAAATGTGCCAGAAAAAGTGACAGCTCAGGTCTCAGGCAATACACATCAGCTCCCCGAAAATTCAACAATGATTTGCCCAGCATTAATTATCCGATGACAAACATTTAATGCTATAAGCGACGAAGGTGATCATTTTATCGATCAAGAAAATTACATTTGTAACCCTATCCCTCACTATAAATAGAAGAAAAATGATCATTGTAAAGGGGAGTGAGAGATACAGAAAACTCTGCTAGAAAAAAAAAAGAGACCTTCATGTATCCAAAATTCTCATTAGGAGAACACACTACTAGCTGTGAGGAAGTAAGATAGCCGTTGTAATCTGGTCTAACAAGACCTTTGGGATAGTAAATAACAAAAGAGCAACGTGAAAGTAGGGGCCGATAACTGGCTTTGGCCGAACCACGATAAATCCCCGGTGTTATTATCCTTTTCTTTTATCTTCTCAAACCTTTGTTGTTATTCTTCTCTCTTTCCCAAACATGCAGTCAGAGGTGTTATACCAAGAAAACTAGTTGACCAGATTTTAATGTCAACAATAATAAAATTTAAATAAAAATAATAGTTAAGATAGGAATAATAGTGATAAGAGATTAATTAGAATTTAATATTTTAATTTTCTATCTCTTTATTTTTAAAAATAAAAAAAAACATAAAAATAAAAATAAATAAATAATAAAATCTAAATTTAGTATTATATAATATGATCAGTCAAAAAATAAGAATAATGTGGTGTTTTTAGAATAAATGTTTACGTAATGTTATCAAAAGAAAATGTCTTTCATGAAATATAGATTTATGACAGTACAAATTTTTTTCAAAATTTGTAACTTTTTGCAATAAAATTTCAATTTATTATTAAAATCCTGAAAAGTACCAAATTTTTTTAGTAAAACTTACAATTACAAATTGGAATGCATACAATTTTCAAGTATGCATGAAAATAAAATCCTCATTTTCAATATATTTTTTATTTTTTAAAATCTATTTTGATAGTAGAATGCTAGATTATTCCTTGTCAGATTACACTTGCGATTCCCCCGAAGTCACACATAATTTATTATTTAATTTTAAACTATTTATATAAGTCTCAATTTTCTTATTTAAATTTCTTTTATTTTATATAAATCTAATTGGACTGCTTGCTGTCATTTTTTTTTTCAAAAAACAGAGAAATATCTGACTAGGATAGCAGTTATTATCTGACCTAAATTGAGATTGGCACCCAAATCGCCGACCTCAACGGATCCTTCTGGCATTGCGCCGCCAGTGTAAAGAAAAATAGCGGGGGGCAATTTCGTCAATCAAACTAAAACCCTAATGGAAGCCCTAGCATTGGCCTATAAGTATCACTCCAAATATCACTATAATCTCGCTCTTCCCATTTCTGTTGTAATTCTTTTCTCATTGCGGCCAGGTTTCTGTGACCTCTCTTCATCTAAGGTGAAGGATCTGACTCCTCCTTTACTATATTTAAACAGATTTCCATTTCCGTTTTATGTTGTATTTGATTCGGTTTGATTGTATGTTTCTATATAGCAATGTTTCTATGTAGCATTCATACCTATTCTCCGATTTAGACCTCTTAATAGTGTTAAGAATCTGTTGTTTTGTGCCGTTCACTATGTGATTTTGCTAAAGAATCTGTTTGTTTGTGTTTTTTAATTTTGTGATTTTGTTAAACAATTTGTTCGGTTATGTCTTTGCATTAATTGATTTTGCTTTTGGCGTAACTTGAACTCTAACAATTTGTTTAATTATGTCTTTCCCAAGTTGTATCTCACGAATCCAATTATATACGATAAATTTGGAGTTGTAAACAATTTGTTTTGGGGAATACCGTATTCTCCTGTTCGAATATGCTCTTTTGATGTAAATTGTCCGATTGTGTCAGAACCATTTTCATTTTTTTTATCTGGAATTATTTTATTATTGTTGATTGTTAGTTACTGGCGAGTTGGCACAGAGGATTTGAGTTTAATTTTTGCTCTTCTGAGTGTTATTTATTTTTGATTGATTATTGTTTTATAGTAGGAGCTGACTTAGATGATTGCCGTTTTGCAGTCTCTTGTTAATCACCATGGGTAAGGAGAAGGTTCACATCAGCATTGTCGTCATTGGACATGTTGACTCTGGAAAGTCAACCACCACTGGGCATCTTATATACAAGCTTGGTGGCATTGATAAGCGTGTGATTGAAAGGTTTGAGAAGGAAGCTGCTGAGATGAACAAGCGATCATTCAAGTATGCATGGGTGCTTGACAAGCTCAAGGCAGAGCGTGAACGTGGTATTACCATTGACATTGCTTTGTGGAAGTTTGAGACTACCAAATACTACTGCACTGTGATTGATGCTCCTGGTCACCGTGACTTTATCAAGAATATGATTACTGGAACGAGTCAGGCAGACTGTGCTGTGTTGATTATTGACTCTACAACTGGAGGTTTTGAGGCTGGTATCTCCAAGGATGGCCAGACCCGTGAGCATGCTCTCCTTGCTTTCACTCTTGGTGTGAAGCAAATGATCTGCTGTTGTAACAAGGTATTTTTATAGTTCTTCCTATGTATATTGAAGCTGATTCTCTCGATGCATTTTCATGTACATCTAGCTTAACAATGATTGTTGGTTTATTTATCTTGCAGATGGATGCTACCACCCCCAAGTATTCCAAGGCTAGGTATGATGAAATTGTGAAGGAAGTTTCCTCCTATTTGAAGAAGGTTGGTTACAACCCTGACAAGATTCCTTTCGTCCCCATCTCTGGATTTGAGGGTGACAACATGATTGAGAGATCAACCAACCTTGACTGGTACAAGGGTCCCACCCTTCTTGAGGCGTTGGATCAGATCAATGAACCTAAGAGGCCCTCTGATAAGCCTCTTCGATTGCCTCTTCAAGATGTGTACAAGATTGGAGGTATTGGTACTGTACCAGTTGGCAGAGTTGAAACTGGTATCCTCAAACCTGGTATGGTGGTGACCTTTGGCCCTTCTGGACTGACCACTGAAGTCAAGTCTGTGGAGATGCATCATGAAGCTCTGCAGGAGGCTCTTCCTGGTGATAATGTTGGATTTAATGTGAAGAATGTTGCTGTCAAGGATCTGAAGCGTGGTTTTGTTGCTTCAAACTCCAAGGATGATCCTGCCAAGGAGGCTGCCAGCTTCACTTCTCAAGTTATCATCATGAACCACCCTGGTCAAATTGGAAATGGTTATGCTCCAGTGCTCGATTGCCACACTTCTCACATTGCTGTGAAGTTTGCCGAGTTGTTGACCAAGATTGATAGGCGGTCAGGTAAAGAACTTGAGAAGGAGCCCAAGTTCTTGAAGAATGGTGATGCAGGGATGGTGAAGATGGTTCCCACCAAGCCGATGGTTGTTGAGACCTTCTCAGAGTACCCTCCACTGGGTAGGTTTGCTGTAAGAGATATGCGTCAAACTGTTGCTGTTGGAGTCATTAAGAACGTTGAGAAGAAGGAAGCAACTGGTGCCAAGGTCACCAAGGCTGCTGCGAAGAAGAGTGGAAAGTGAACCTGGCTGGTTCATCCGCAGATTTCCGCTTATGAAGTTTATTATCCTAGGAATAATTGGTTCAATGACTTGATTATTAGTAGTATTTTAGTTTGTTTTATTTTGTTTGTGTGTTGTAGCTTCTTGTCATCGTTTTTGGGTAGCCAGTGTCAGAACTGGGTGCTTGATAGACGGTGGCCGGGCTACTATTTCGGTCTACTTTGTTGGTGTTTGTCTATGTCTGTTGAGTCTGATGCTATGTGTCCGAGGTGCTCCGGCTCTTGCTGAGGCGGCTCAAAAGTTTTGTTTGATAAATATTTTAAAGACAGGTTACAGTCTAATTTATTGCTCTTTATCCGTCTTTTTTTCTCTGTTTTTCAATTAAAATACCCAAGTAATTAATTAACCATTTTGAATTATATGTCAAAGTTCACACTATAATATGCATAGTAAATGTAAATATACCTCTGCCTATTCCAATAGATGATTGAACATGCATGCTTTTTAGCTAGAAATTAATAACTGATGGCAGCCATGATGGGATGGATGCACTAGTCATTTATGCCTTTGTGCATCCCTACATCTGGTTGGTGCCATTGCCACGCACCTTCCGCTCGTTCCATAATTGAATACATGTTCTATTGTGTGTCTTAAGCTAGGCGAAAACGTTCCGTAAGCAAATGCTTTTAGTTCCCTCCACAGCTTTCTTTCATTTTCAATCAAATAAAAGATACGACAAAAAATCAAATAAAAGAAGGAAATCCTCGTCGCCTGATTTAGGGAAAAAGGGCCTTTGTTAATGCGATGTTCATTCGACAATCCTCGACAACATGAAGTAGCTTTTATCATTTTATGCCATGTTTAAACTTGAATTTAGCTTCTGAAATTATCGTGAGGTTTCTAATGTGCCAAGATTCTTCCTCAGAAAGACAACGTAATGAAACCCCCTCCCCTCCCTCTTAGAAAAATGAAAAACAGAAAATCAAGGGAAGTGGAACTGAAACAGTGTTAAAGGAGAAATATGATAATTAAGTTATAACATAACAAAATTCTGCCACGAAGTCTTACAGATGCCAATCGACAAAAATAGTAGTGATTATCGGTGAAATTATGCAGCCTTTGCAGTAAAACCGAGGCAGGACAGATCTTCATCTTTGATATCCTCAAGCACTCTTTCAAAGTTCCTCTGATTACCCATTTCATGATTTTCTTGCAGAGCTTCTGATCTTTGCCTTCTCATGGCTTTTCTCCTCAGATCGTGATCTGCCATCCTACACCAAAATAATAATAATTAAAAAAAAAAAACAGAGAAAACTTAATGGAAGAGTGAGAGATCAGAGATCAGAGGTCAGAAAAAGAAGTAAAGTAAGTACTCTCTAGGAAGGGGAAGGCGGTGAGATATCCCTGAAAGACTGAGAGGAACGCCATAGGTGGCTCGGAGGTTATACATGGATTGCATTTTTAGTTATTTTCTTTGAACGGAGAAAGAGCAATATATCATGGTAAAGCGTCCCAAACCTCAATGATAAAAGAAAGACGGCAGAGTTGCTACGTAAGCATATCATGTAATGTCTCTCTCCTTTCCCATTCACGAGGCACCTGTGGCAGGATGATCAAAGGTTTGTGTGACAACAGTACTGTAAATTGTAAATCTATCATTTTTGTGTTTTTATATAAAAAATATGATGAATTTACTCATTAACTCACATCCATAAATCATGAACTCTCACCAAATGTAGCGCCCAGTAACGCTACTTGTCTGATTTTTCTTTTTTCTCATTAAATTCTCTAATTTATGTTCTTTCCTTTTTTTTTTCTTTTTTGCTATATATTTAATAAGATTTAAATTAATCTCATCACAATCTGACAAGGGTAGATTGAGTTATTGAAATCAGCATGACTAGCATCACACATCTTCTCATTTGTAAAAGATTTACATTACGAAAGTTGCATCAAGTGAATTGCTGACAGATTGTAGGAAGGGGAAAGAAAGTGAATTTCCAACTTCCCGAATGGAAGAGATTTTGTTTTAATATTTTCTAACATTAGTTCTTATATATATAGAAGCTCCTGTGATTTTTCCTTTTTGGACTAATTACTTACTTTTTCTTGTTCCTCTTGATTCATGAAAGGAGAGGGAAAAATATGTGGTAAGGCTAATTCAGTTTTTGTCTGATATTTTGGATCTATCATATTATTATTTGCTATTCGAGGAAGATAAAGCTAGGAAGAATAATCAGTTTTTGTCCGATTGTTTGGACCTCTTACTATTGCCTTATTATATCAGATTTTTTCCTCCAAATGGCAAGTTTTCTTGATTTGGTACACTTCTCACCTCCCATAATCAAAATCCATTACTTTTGACTTTGATTAATTCCTCACTAAAATCCATATATCTCAGAAGATCAAACTTACTATTAGGATAGGATAAGTATTCCAGAAGATATTTTAATTTTATCTTTATGATTATAATTTAGGAATATACAAATTATATTCTGAAATTTAGTTAAGTGATAAAATTGATATAGAAATTTTAAAATTCTATACATTATCTCTAAAGTATGAAAAAATAAGAAATTGTTATTTTTTTAGTTAAATTTAACAGGAAGTCTTCACATGAAAAGCTGTTGACCTTTAACCTTATTTTCTTTTCTACTACATTAAGTCAACTTTTAGTTTGATATAAAAAATCTGAACTTTATGCTAAAATTCTTGAAGAAAATTGAAGAGATTGGAGTTCAAAGAAGTGAAATTGCTTCTAAAATTTAAGGTAAATTTTTTAGATTCAATGTATAAACTTATGTATTTGGTAGTCTCCAATTTTTATAGATTAATATATATTGGTTTTGCAATTGATACAATACCCTTTTTTTGTGCATTTCTTGAGTTTATATTTTGCATTTTATGTTTGTTAGATTTCTAGATTTGTAGTTAATACATGTTTAGGGTTTTATTTGTTGTTTAAATAAAGTAGGGAGAGTATCATTTTGACCTTGGTAATTGCAGGTAGTTCACACAAGTAAATTCGGATTTTTTTTTTCTTTGCCCTAACCTAGTGTTAGAATTGTTGCAACATTGGGATGACAATCCTTCCATTTTGGCTCCATGTTCAACTTAGGTTTGGTAAAAAATTGTGGGTTTCATTCTGTAACAAATAAATTATGGTTTAATGGAAAAGAAAGGAAGAATAGAGGTCATGAGCTCCTTACATGAGGGCTTCTCATTAGATTTAATCAAGAAAGTGATTGTTTCTATTTTTTCTCTCATATTTTACAAGATAATGTGTAAGATTTTAAAATTTATGTACTAATTTTACTACTCAACTTAAACTATAGGGGATAATTTATATCTTTTCCTAATAATTTACTAAAAACAGCCGATTTGCTAGAATGTTATATACTATCATGTTTAATTTACTCCTTGTTGCAAATCCATCCCTTTTAGGTGGTGTTTGGTTTGCAAAATCATATATTTTCAGGAATCTTAATATTTCTAAGAATGTTACATTATCATGTTTGATTCAATTAAAAAGATTCTTAAGAGTGATATAATATTATATTTAAATTAATTTACATATTTTAAAAATATTCTTAAATTACAAAAAAAAATGTCCTTATTGAAAATTAGATTATTAACATTAGCAAATTAATTGGTCAAAAGTGATACACGACGGTCAAAGATAGTAAGTAGTGATAGACGATGATCAATAATGATAAACGGTAATCAATGCAATGGATGGTAGTAAGTAGTCGTTAATGACAGTAGATAGTGATGGACAATGTTAGGCTAAAATGGTAAGATATTAATAGAAAAGTGAGCAAAATAATCTTTTTATATGATTAGAATAATTTCATATCATGAAAATATAAGATAACTATCTCCTATAAGAATATTTTCTGAGAATATTAAGTTAAAATTATTTTCTAGAATATAAATATTTTCAAATATTTTTTTAAAAAATTTTGAATAAAAATTAGAAATCTAACAATTTCATAAAACATTTCTAATAATGTGAGAAATATTTCGCAAATCAAATCATATTTTAATTCTCATGAATACGTAAGGCAGTTGCAAATGGCGATATTGAAGCAGTGAAAGCCATATAAAATGGTCATTTATACAAACCTGTTTTTATGACAAGGCAAATTCTGCTTTGCCTGCCGATATAAGGCCATTACCGAGACATACATTAGTTGGACAAAGTATTAAACCCATCTTGCCATGCTAAGGGTCTCTTTGATATAAGTTTTGATGCACCGACACTTCATATAACAGTCGTATTCGCGTATCAAAAATGTTCTCATTTTTTACATTTATCGACACCGACACTTCATTTATCATATAAAAATAGCATCGATACTTCTGAAAATTCCGTATCCCCGTGTCGGTGTCCGTGTATCGGTGTCCGTGCAATATAGGATATAAGTAGTAATAGCTAATAAGTTAACTTTTAGTTATTTTATGAGTTATTAGTTATTAGTTGAAAATTGATATATTAATTGATTATATTAGAAGCATTTAATAAAATTAACTGTTGAATTTAGTTTATAAATATAAAATGATATAAACAACATGTTAATATCATTGAATGATATATAAAATAAATTAATTTATATTTATTTTAAGATTAAAGTATATTGATACAATTAAAATATTTAAAATAAAGAATAAAATTATTTAAAAATTAATTAATTATATTTTATGATATCATATATCTATTTATGTATTTACTTGTTTTTATTTATTTATATTTAATTAATAGACATAGGTTGAATATACAATTATATATGGATTTTTTTATCCCTTTGATTTTGTGAAAAAAAAAAAAGTATTGAAAATAATATGATATTAGGAAAAAGAAGTATTAAAAATGTAAGTTTTTAATTAATTAAAGCATGAATTATCAATTAACAAAAAAATAGGGATAAATTAGAAAAACAATAATTAAAAGTTCTATTCTAATAAACTATACTTGAAACTAGTGTGACAAATAGTTTTAAAATATATATAAAAATAAACTGTTTGATTAAGTTAAAAAATTAAAAATTAATTTTTTTAGTGTACCCAATAAATACTAAACTTACTCCAATATTACGGAGTCCTTATGTGAATACCTTAATTGAATGTTCCTTTCACAAATTATTTATATTATTTTAATATTTTTGTTTCTTTTAGTTACCTCTCAAAACTGATAACAATTTCAGAGTGAAAATATTCGACTCTTTGCAAAGGTGAAAGTCTTCTTTATCAAACTACCCTTTGTACAAAGTCATCATGTGACAAAAAGGCATTTTTACTTCCATTTCTCTATGCCCGATGTTCAAGAGTGTAATTATCGGGAACAAGATTTCTGGCCTTTGAAAAAACATATTCAACTTTGCTTGAGAAAAGCAAAAGGCAGGCGTCTTGCAGGCTCCATCCGAAAAAAAGGGAATGCGCTGCGATGCGATGTACATGGACATAATATGATTCCATCTGTTGCTTTAATCATCATAAATCAAAATCCATTACTGTGATTATTCCACTACACCACCCCAACTTGATGAAAATTGAATGAATCCAGGGATAAATTAACATGCACGTGCTAATAAGACAACAGCATAGCAGCCCCTTTTAAAACATACACACGCACACGACAGCGGCTGACGTTTGAGCCATTAGATCATCAGACTTATCCTCAAATCCCGACCACATATCTAAGAGAACCCATTAAGATTGACAGCAATAATGCAACAAAACAATTGTTTTTAAAATGATGACGACTACCTTTGTGCTTAGAATCTAGTACCATGTTTTGAGAGAGCTTCACTTGGCAGCAAATCCGGATGATAACACAAAAAATTCAAACGAACCTCATCTATACATATTATATTTGGCTTGGTCTAGAATTCTGGGAGCAAGGATGATGATGATGATGAAGGAGGAGCAGCATTTATTTTATGGCATAAAAAGGTTTGCTACGCAGGAGAGATGGCGCCGTAGCCAGCTTCCATCCTAGATTCACTGAAATAGGAGGCCGGAAACTGGCTGCTGCACCATTTCTCCTGCATAAGAAACCTTCCATATGCTAAATTAAAGCGCATAGTTTTGAATTGTTGAAGGAAGCAATGTGGATCTAGACTAAGGTATGTGGGTATTCTTGTCTGTTTTCAAGTTTTTGCAGGCATTTGCTCAATCTATACGTGGTCTCATAGTCCAGTTTTTGTTTCTTGGTTCTGAGATTGTCTATTTCACAAATGTTTTCTTGACGATCTGGTTTTTCTTTCATTTTCGGCTAAGCTCAATAGTTTATAATGAATTGGTTAATTAGATTATCTTCCATGGAAACTGCTAGATATGATGAGGCTACCAGGTTTTTTTCCCAGTGTGATTGATGGGGTGCTAATACTGTCAACGGTGCTTTCTCATGTTTTCTGTGAGTAATGCTACACACACTTCATATCTTTACAATTCCCTCACATAGCATCATTGAATTTTTCTGTAGTCCACTGTACATTTTTCTCTACAAATAAAATCAAACGGCAAAGAGGTCTGTGTAAGGGATATTGTGTAGAGATGTAGTGTTTGATTAGCTTTTGTCTCCTTCTATTGCTAATGTCTCCAATGTAGTTGCAAGAACCAGGAACAAGGCTTATTGCAGAGTGAAGCCTTCAAACAAGTGAAACACAGTTAATCGAAAAGGGTATGAGGCTTATCCAGAAAGGTAAGACCCACTTGCACTAAATTGACAAATTAATATCCTTTGATTTGAAGTGGAGGAGAGGACCAAGTTACTTCAAGGGTTTCAGTCAAACAATACTCCACTTGCTGCCTCCACTCTCTGTCAGACAAGTCCTTCATACAACTACAACTCATATCACATCCAGAACACAAGTCAACAAGCCTACGTTCCATTAGCTTCTCCAATGAAAAGTGGTCAAATCTACAATGATAGTCTTACTATTTTCTTCCCACGATAGTAATAAGACAATTTCGAGTAAAATTTATCCCCCATATTTGAAGCAAGCGAGTTCAGTATAATTTAGATTGTCGTATGTTTATATTATATGTTTTGTTATAAAAATGATTGTAAATGAGTACTCAAATAAATTTGGTTCAGGAGAATTTACTGCATCATGTTAGCTCTGTAACGGTGATCAAAGGGCAACAGCTACTGAAACACATTTGACTTGTATTATTTGTGCATTTTGCATAATATAAGGAGCTTCAGGTGTTTCTTCCAAACATAATCCTCTAACAACTTAAGAATATAAAAATGTGGTATCAATTGGTTCATTAAACAAGATGCAGAGAACATCGCAAAATCAATTTCTTCGACATGCTCCCAGAGCTCAAGAAAACCATCAATACATGCAGAGCTAGCTATAAGCAAGCGTTTTTGTTGTTCAGCAGAAAACGGAAGCTAAGAACAGATATTAATTCAAACTTTCTTAAAAGGCATCGTCATGTAATAAGAGGTGGGAAAATCATGGCACAAGACAGTGGCCATCAGCTAATTTGCACGCGTGTGAGTTCGTCTTGTGCTTAATGAATGCCACTGCAGAGTGGGAACTCAGGCGATGACCACTTTTGTAATTAGCTGTGGGAAAATCATGGTAGAAGACGGTTGCCACCTTTAAATCTCAAACGGCTACCATTTGATTTTCTTATTTGAAATTCTTGTGAAAAAGAAATGATCACTTTTGTAATCTTTAAAGAGAAAACAAAATGTAGTAGTATACAAATTAGCTCAAAAATCGCAACCACTTTGTGGAACAAACAAATGCTGATGAGAACAGAGCAGAGTGGATCTTAACAATTTCATCCTGAATCCAAAGCTAAGAACTAATCATCAACGTCCACTGCTTGTTGCAAACAACTGGTTGTGCTCCTTTTAATGCCTGTATGTCTGTAGGAGAAGCAATTATCAATCAATCAACATAAAAAGTTGACTTCTAAGATTAAATTAAAAATTCTCAAGTAAAACATAGACAAAGATAACTGCTAAACAGCAACTACTGTTAAACCAATTCTCTGAGATTTGAAGTCCTCAAATGCAGTTTTAGAAGGACTCAGGAAAAAGGACAGAAAGAAAACCAGGGTGTGCCGTGAAAGGGGGAGGGGGAATCTTGTTGGTATACCTCACAAATTATTACAATTCCTTATCACTGTCAAGTTGTGCTTTTGCTGCTGCCTTTTCAGCTTCTTCCAAAACAAAGGTCTTCAATGATTCAACCTCCCTTGGACCTGCTTGTTTGAAAAAAAATAGAAGTCACTTTTCTCTGTCTTTGGATGTAAGACTATTACAAGTATCATTTTACTACATCATAATAAAACTTAAGAAAGCAAAAACTGGACAACCAACCACTGATAAAAAGAGATTAACTTGCTTGTTCTTAAAACTGTGACACAAAGCTGATTCTATAACTGTGCTTACATTACATGATACTTAATAAAAGTTTCTTTTGCTTCAACTAATTGTAAATTAGAAAAACATTAAGGACTACAGCAAAATTTTACCATAAAACAACAGCTTTGAATGCCTGAACTTGTCATGTGAGGATCCATGCCACCACAGATGCAATGACAAAGTTAAAACTAAACCAAAAATACCTCACTGGGTTTTAAAACACCATAATATGATAAATCCAAATGGGATGTAATCTTTAACCTAATCAAGTGCAACTCAAACACACAATAATGGAAAACAACAACTACTCATGATAGGATATTGCCATTTAAAGTGAAAAGGTTTAGTTGGAGCAGATGAAATGAAACACATCTTTTGGAAGAGAAAATTTTAAATACCTTGGTATTTGACAACTTCTTCGCCATCGTAAAAGAGCTTAAAGGTGGGATATGAATGAATATCAACCTTGCTACAGATTGGTTTGCTTATGCCACAATCAACTTCTCCTATCTCGATCTCATCTTCTCCTTCCATTGCCTTTCCCAAATCATCCCACAACGACCCCAAGTTCTTACTGACAAAGTCATTGTTGTGACTAAAAGTTAGCTAACAGTTGAAAAATGCTGCTCCAGAATCAAGGAAACCTTGAAGAAATAAACAATTACCAGTGCTTGCACCAAGGAACGCAGAATTTCACAAACCATGCAGTGTCTTTCTCCTTGATCTAAACAAAGTGCAACGGAAACATAATAGACAAATCAGATCATAACAATAATGTGAGAGATCCAAATCAACCGTAGTTTTCAATATAATCCCCTCTCCCAAGAGACTAAAACAAGCATATCAATTCCCTCGCTAGACAATTTCCTACTATCTGAGTCTGCACATGTAGAAGCAAATGTCAATTAATTATGACTTGAACATCAATTCCTCTATGCTGAGATTAAAAAGGGTTTGCTTAGCACTAGCAATAATCCAATGCAATGAAAAAAAAGGACAAACCCCACATGAGCCTTTCAACCTGATGAAAAGCAATAATACTGAATATGAAACTGGCACGCATAATTGAGCTACAAATAGCAGAAAAAGCAAGGATTTTGTTTTCTGATTTATAAAAAATAAAACAACTTTGACAGTAACATCAGATCGCTCAATTGCGTTAGGGTTTTAGTAACGGAAGACGTACCTTATCGGAGAATGTCTCAGCAGTTAACGTTATAACCTCGGATTTAGTGTGGAGAACTACGCTGAGAAGAAGAAGACATGCTATTGGGAGAAGAAAAGATGAGCGGTGATTTTTCACAGTCATGGTTGATTGAATGAATGAAGAGATGCTCTATCTCTGGGTCTGTCGCTCGTGCCAAATCTCCCCACGTTAACCAAACTCGGGTCCGTGATTTGGCCTCCAGGGATCTTGTTTAAACCCGTGCTTTGCACGTGATAGTTTTACATTTCTAAATTTTTACTACAATATCCAGTCCAGATTTTCAAAAATAAAAATAAATAATTTTCTTACCCCCACGCCCACGGCGAATCAAATCTAAACTTTAGTAATTTTTCTTTATCCAACTACTCTATGAATATAAAGAAATATATCATATTGAAACGACTATATTACTTCTTGATAAATTGCATAAAAAAATAAAATGTGTTCATATGCTAATATATCCCTCATCACGTGACATCAAACAGTCTTCTCACTTATTACAAAAAAAAAAAAATGAAGTTATAAGAAAGGAAGTTCATTTGAAGTTGAAATCTTTCAACCAAAATCAAATTGCGAATTTAAGGATGAGTGCCTCTTATTTTTGTTGCGTATCTTACAAAGAGTCTACAAGTCTAGTAATGGTTGACCTTTCCAAAATGGGTGGTCCACCATGGGAAGACCAAGCCACTCTCCTTCTCACCGTTGTCTCGTGTCAAGGTTTGGGTCCGTAAACAGTCGTCAAGGACTGATGCTAGTCATCATAGGCCTTTAGGTGGAAAATGTAACCTAGATAATGATCAGTACATTTTTTTAGGACAGAAAAGGCCTACCTCCACCAACTTGAGGGAATTCGCAATAATGTAAATTGGATGGATTAAAGTGAGTGGCCTCATTCAATATGATTGGAATAGATGGCAAAAAACTGGTCTTTCTTATGCTTGAATCTCTCGTGAATGAATGAAGTGAAAAATATGCCAATACAATAAGTTGGAAAAGCGATCTTTAGTCAATGAATGTAAAATACATGATATACGAATCTCCCTAAGCCTTACCCATGACGTCACTGAGATTAGGGGTGTCAAACAGACAAACTAGACTAAAATTTGCATGGATCGAACCTAAATGGGCTAGGTCTATTTTTGCTTGCTTTTAAACAATCCAATGGATCTCTAGACTAGTCAACGAGCTAGCTTTTTTTTCTTCATTTTTTTTTGTATTCACATTTGAACAATCAATAATAGACCATGTGGAACTCATATATATATATATATATATTTTGTATTCATGTTTAAAAAAATTATAAATATTACAATACATAGGAGGAATGATCATAGAAAATTTCTTACCTAAAGATGGTAAAGTATCTCATGGTTTAAAGGAAGCTTTCCATCTATCACTAGTTTAAGGTAACCACATATCTCTTGTAACCTTGCATATGAGCCTCTTAATACTATGAGTTTACCAAAAACCTACAAAGAGTGGGTCATTTATTGATTTAGTATTTGATCCAACTAGAGATAGTTGGACGTTTAAAAACCAAAGTTTTAAGTCTCAAGTTATTGGTGAAGAAAATATATTGTTTATAAAGAGAGAAAACTTTAGTTGCAAGTGTACTAATGGATGTATCTTTCACATCCCTTAGCAAGTGCTCCACCTCTGTGGATAAGTTACAATATATCAATAATAATATAGATAACAAAGATATATCACAAGCATGAAGTGCACTTCAATATTCACTATTTTTGAATTTAGAACAGTTGTGGCCAAAGTGTAATGCATACCAATTTCTTCAACCTTAATCTCCAAAGGCATGTGAATAAAAACCTTTTGTTTATTTCCTTTTTTATTTGTATATTTATTTTTATTCTTTGTTTTCTTTAATTGTTTTAGTTAATCAGGTTCAGTTTTTTTTTTTTGAACAATTAGATTGTGTTTGGATTGGCTATGGTATAAAGTTAGTTTATGGATTACCTTTTTTTTTTAAATTTTTAACAAAAGGCTAAAGATGACTAAAGCTTAATTATTAAATATTAAAAATAAAATAAAATAAAAAAAGATATGGTTTGTGGACTGACCCTTGTTTATGGGCCAAGTTTGTTTAGACCTATTTTTTTAATGAACTACAAATTGTCTAGTTTGATCTGAATAAAAATCATAGGCTGGCTTAAGGGTTGTTGGCCTATTGACACCCCTAACTTAGGCCCTTCTAATCCATCATGCCAAATTATCATATTTGTGTATATTTAACACTTCCCTGGCCTACAGACTTGCTCTCACTTTTCAAAGTTTCCTTAAAAGGAGTATTGAACTACTTAAGGCAATTAGTCACCCTCCCTCTGTTAATCAACCACCGAAATGTCCTTTAACTTAAGATTTTTTTCCATAATATGATACTAAACCCTATCAACATTAATTAACCCCGATCACTAATTCATCCTTGTAAATACCCCTTATTAATCAACCATGGACACATAGAGAAGGTTCACTTTGGAAAATTTTTGCCAATTGAGCACTCACCACACACTTAGTCACATTTTTCGTGTCGTACAATCTTTCTTTTTTTTTTTTGGCAGTTAAAACCTGGCTCATTTTGTTGTTAACTTCAAACTCAACATGGGTTGCTCACTCCTATTCATTTAAAGCCACCTTAGAGAATTCATATTCATCATACTTACACCTCATTGATCACATTGAACCTTGAACAAAGTGTATATACTAATTCTTAAAGTTACATATCAATTCAAACCTCACTTATTTGTTCTGAAATCGAAAATTAAAATTATCAATTTCATGTTTAATGCTAAAGGCAAAAGTTCAAAGAGTAATTGAAGGGAAGTTTATGAGAACATTCTAGTTTTTTTTAGTTTTGTAAAGAAATATGGCTAAAAGCTCAAAACAAAAGTAAGACTAGAAAATAATAGATCTCCCAACTTGATTAGCAGCAACTAAATCTCATAAAACATCTTCTCTTCTAATTTTAGCTTTCATTGTTACTTTTGTTGTTATTGCTGGTCTTTCTACCATTTTCTCGAGGTGTCTCACTCTTAGTTCATCTTCATCTTTCACTACTTGAGACAATAAAAAAAATAGTCAAATATTTGTAAAATAAGGAGGTCCAAGTAACATTCTCTTATTCATTGATTTTAAGCAAGAATAACATACTCCATTTTGTTGAAGATAGGATATTTTTTCTCAAACATTAGTGATATTCCTTTTGATTTACTATATTTTAAATATGTAAAGTCAAATTTTGTCAAATATATCAAAAGTGAAACTAAATAAAATAAATATGATTGGATTGAATCATATACCTAAGCTTATGCATTTAAATACATTTATTGTTGAAAATGATAGGCATAATACAAAATAGAGTAAGTGAATAATCAAATTATGATATATACATAATTGATGTCATTGTAAATAAAAACAAATGAATGTAACAAAGGTAATACTATGACGGATGAAGAGGATGAGACTGGAATTTAGGTATTGAGGAATGTGGAGGGTGTTCGGTTGCATAGTGATAAAGCCAATGTGCATGGGCCTATCTATAATCCTATAGGCATAGCTATTAAGCATTTTATCTCTCTTTCAATCATTCTCTCTAACAAATGCAAGTTATTTTAAGGCATAAGCTTTAATTTTTATTTAGTATCATGGAATCCAGCATGAATTTTAATTTACTTTAATCCATAGCAAGAGGATTCCTATAATTTAGAGGATGGTTTGAGCTCAGAGGATGAAGGACATGAACAAACATAGTCTAATGACTTTTTGGAAGAAGACAAAGGCCCAAGAACTCATTAAGCTGGCCTACTAGAACCACAATGGCCTACTGTCCAACTTTACTCTAAATAAGACTGTCAAATGGGCTAACAACAACAACTTAGAAATGTCATATGGCCTAATGGTGAAACCCTACTTACAAATAGGTTAATGATGTCTGAGATGCCTATTTCTTAAGCAAAACCTAGCACTTAAGCTTAAATTAATCAGAAAACATTGGCCTTTGAACTTGTTGTACATAATGGAGGCATGAATATCTTGAGGGTTAGTATTAAAGAACAGACTAGGATCAACCCACTCAGGTGTACCATTTTTGTGTAGAATAGACTAGGAAGAGGAAACATGATATTCTGCTCAATGGTACTAAGAAAAGAAGGGTTATTATTGAAGAACTTCCTGATAACTACAATAGGGAGGTCTATCTCACAAATACATGCAATATACCAAGCTCATTTTCTCAAAATGGCTTTTTTGTTGATTCCCACTTCTATTCCCACATTTTGGTGGTTGTGATGATCTTCAATAAGAAAATTCAGTTACTTACCGTACCAACTTTCTTGACCTTCATAGTCATACTAGTTCCAAAACTATTTCTATTGACTACCAGGATGCCATGCCTTCTCAATCAACTTATTTTCAGTAGTTAGACCTACCATCCTATTTGTAAGTTACAGTCTTCGATGCACCGACACTTCATATAACAGCCGTATCCGCGTGTTGAAAACATTCTCATTTTTGACACTTATCGACACTGACACTTCATTTACCATGTAAAAATAGTATCGACACTTCTGAAAATACCGTGTCCCTATGTTCGTGTTTGCGTGTCCGTGTATCGGTGTCCGTGCAACATAGGTTACAGTTATCCTCACAATTTGGAGACTTAGCAAAATACCAATTTTACATTTAACAATGATCTCAGTGAACTTTAGAACACTCCATATGCTCTAGCTTTTGATTAGGAGAAAATGTTCTCTTTCTCACTTCCATCTTACATAACTTGCATTTAGGGTTCCAAGAGGTTGTCCCTTTACAGCCTCCTCTCACATTATGAGGCTTTTAACTCGGAATTGTAGAGGTTTCAAATATCCTTTTGTTAGCCTAGGTTACCCTATCTATACATATTTCCTGATTTTGATATTAAAAAATAATTTTAATTAAGTCATTTACATTACGATTTAACATTATATTTCACTGCTTATTTTAATTTGTTTTGCAGGTTTCAAAGTATACTTGTGATTCAAGAAGATCAACATTAGAAATTATGAATTATTTTATTTTTATAGGACCTATTGTAAATGAATTTCAAAAAAAGTTTGATTCAAACAAATATTTTCAAAATGGGGTAGAAACGCCACTTGTAGAAAGTATAAATTTTGTAAAAACTATTTTACACATTATGAATCGATTCATCAATCGATTCATGAAGAACAATTTTCAAAATTTTTTAAATCGAAGGTTGGGATTTTTCTCTAAATTGATTCAGTAATTGATTCACCAATTGAAAATTCGTTATTTTATTATTGTTCATTACAGTAGTTATAAAACCTCAACTTCTTTCAGTTTCTAAAATGAATTTCATATTCTTCTCTCATCTTTAAGTACGAAAATCTCTAGTAAAAGTGCTAAACCAGATTTCTCTCTACCTCACAAGAATTCTGAGATTTAATTAAGAGATTTTGAATCAATGTTCTATTAAATTCATCTTAACTGTTTGAGATTTCATCTCAAACCTCTAGTATTGTATTTTACTTTACCTTATTCTTTTCTTATTTTTGATTTTCTTTTAAGGTTTCTAGGTTGATAGAAATCTTGTATAGATTAGCAAGAGCTGTTATAATTCTTGTGTTTGTTTTTAGGTTTAGAAGAGCCTGATTTTAATTCTTCTAGGTTAGCAAGGTTTCTATAATTCTTGTGTTGTAAACTGCTATTTCAAGAGCCTTGTTAAATCATGCTGTTGTTTTTGATTAATTGAAGTAGTAATCTAGTTGAAGATTATTCAGTGGAATAGACTTGAATTATGGTTTCAATTCAAGTTGAACCACTTTAAAAACTTATGTCTTAATCTTTACTTTTCTACTCCTACATTCATAATCTTGTTGTACAACTGTTAATTTTGTTGTTTGCTTATTCACTAATTAATATTTTATTGTGCCTCTTAATTAAAAAGAGTAAATTACAAGTTTTGTTAAGATTAAAAAGAAAAATTTATTGTCTACAAAGGAGTATACAAATTCCCTAAAGGAATAAGGGCAAGATCTAATTTCCACAATTTATCTTTTCTAATTTTTAGGACCTATCACCTTTTATAATCCAAAAATGCAAACAACTGATAAGGGAGCACCAACCACATTTTCTGCTTTCGTACGAGACTTTCCAAGTAACAAATAAAACTAAATCTTTTTTTGCAACCTCTTGGGTATCAAGAGATAGTTTGGGTGGATGCTTCTAGCCATAAAGGTGGTCTTCTAGTGGCTTGGGCTATTGAATTCCATGTTCAAGTCCTTTCAATTTCTTTCAACTAGTTACACTTGAAAGTGGAATCCAACAACACTCCACTATTCTTCCTCATTAGTATCTATGGCCCCTCTTTATCTACAAGATAAGCATGTGCTTTGGTTTTTTCTCAAGGATGCTCACAAAGACTTTATTTCCCCTACTCAGCTTCCTTGGCTTTTGATGACAAATTTCAACCAGGTTTTGGAGCCTTTTGACAACTTCAGTTCTTGCACTACTTTACCAAGAGCTCAAGCATTTTGTAATGTAATTTTTGAATGTAGGCTCACTGATTTACTACCTAAGGGAAATTGGTTTACATGGACCAACAATAGAGAGGGAAATTGGTTTACTCCAGGGTCCAATGCCTCTCTCTCTTAGCATTTGACTACTCCTTCTTAGTACTTATGACTAACAGAATGTCATCTTTTAAACCTTAACTTTTCTAGTTTCATGCCTTTTGGACTACTTATCTTGATTGCTCAAAGTTAGTGCACAATACATGGAACTCTAATAGCACTAATTTTTCAGCTTTTAGATTGATTAATAAATTGATTCAAACTAAAATTCACCTAAGACACTAGGATAAAATCACCTTTAGCTACTTGTATCATAAAATTACTGATCTTCAAAGGCAGTTAAAGATTTAGTAGAGTAGTGCCAATAATTTGCTTCAGTCTAATGAAAAAGTCTTAGATAACAATTGGAATATATACTTGATTGTTAAGAACTAATGTGGGCACAAAAAGCAAGACAAGTTTAGGAATCAATAGTGATAGGAATAAGCATTACTTTCATATTTTGATCAGTAAAAGATGAGCAAGGCATAGAATTTTGAACATTAAAGATAAGAATGTGACTTTAATTGAGGACCACAATGGTATAAAAATTGTTGCAGTCCATCATTTCTCAAAGTTGTTTCAACATAAGCAATGTCCCTCAGATGCTTTTGCTGTCCTTTAACATTTGCCTATATCTAAACTTAATGACAAGCATAAGGAGCTATTACTTAAGCCATTTTAAACATGGGAACTAGAATAAGTTATTAAGGATATTCCCTTAGTCAATGTCCCTGACCCTGATGGCTTCACAGGGAGGTACTATCAACAATTTTGGCAACTAGTAGTTAAAGATGTTTTTAGCATGGTTTTCTCTTTCCTATAAAAAGGGCATTTGCTTAAAATTATTAATGTGACAATTATAGTTCTTATACTGAAGGGATCCAATTAGCATTTACAATGTGCTTTACAAAACTATTTCTAAGCTATTAGTAAGGAGGTTACAACCTATTTTGGAAAAGGTTATTACTCCTTTCCAAAATGCTTTTATCAAGGGTAGGCTTATTTTAGACAATATTTTAATTGCCTTTGAGTTGATGCATTATTTAACTCATAATAAGTCTAAGAGTCATCATTGGATTTCTCTTAAGGTGGATTTTTATAAAGCCTATGACAACTTGTCTTGGCATTTCATCCAATTGTTACTGTAATAGATGAGGTTTCCATCAAGTTTGATACAACTTATCATGCAATGTATCACAACTATCTCATATAGGCTGTTAATTAATGGAGATTTGTCTGATAGTTTCTCCTTCAATGTAGCCTGATACAAGGTGACCTTTTTTCACCTTATATTTTTATTCTATGCATAAATGTTCTCTCCATCATATTAGATTAAGCTAATAGAGATAAAGAGGTCCAAGGTATTAGATTAGTTAGGAAGGCTCATGTTATTAATCACTTTTTTATACAGATGACCTGTTTTTCTTTTTTTAAGCCTCAACTTCTTCCTATAACAAATTACATACTTTTTATAAGACTTTTTTAAGCTCTCTAGCCTTCGAGTGAGTTCTTAAATCAGTCATCAAATTTAGTTCCAATACTTCAGAGAAGTTTAGACATCTTTTGTCTAACATTTTAGGGGTCAAACCAATTGCCAAGTTTGGGAAGTACTTAAGGACTTACATTGGTGGTCCTAAGGATAGACAAGCCATTAGAGCTGAGCTTATTCAAAAAATTTATAGAAAGTTGATGGGTAAAAAGCAAAAAACTTATCTCAAGCTGCAAGACTTGTGTTGTGTAAAAGTGTTATTAAATCCATTCTCACTAATCAGATGACTACAACTGTTTTGTCTCATTAATGCCATCACAAAATTAAAGTTGTTATTAGGAAATTTTGGTGGAGAGGTTTTGTTAATACTAGCAATTTCCATTTAATTGGTTGGGATTCTCTTACTAAACACATAAAAATGAGTGGGGTTGGTCTTAGAAGAATGAAGGAATTTAATGAGACTTTGACTTGTAAACATCTTCCTAACTTTTTATTGGCTCAAACCTTTATTGACAAGTATGACAAAGGCCAGTTGGAGGATATTTTCACTTACAAATCAAACCCTTCTTGGAGATAGAGAAGCCTAATTTTTGTTTTAGGTCTCATTTATGCTCATCTACATTAGTAGGTTGGCAATGGTATAATATTAATATTAGAAGCCTTTTTTGGAAGCCCATAGCAGGTTCTTTGCTACTTGATTTTTAGTTTGCTAGTGATTTCATAGATATCCACTTTAAAAGATAGGACATTTAGAAACTTAACATAACTTATCCCTATCATATTATAGCATAAATCTTACAAATCCCTTTCTCAAATCTAGGAACCCTTTGCTTGGCTAGCTTAGACTGCCTCAACTTTTGACTCTTATATAGTCTTCCAAGGCTACCAACTTCTTACTCAACATCTACATCACCCCTTTGATTTTCCTTGGGACAAACTATGGAGGTTGAAGTTGCTTTACAGGATCAAAATCTTCCTTTGAAAGCTATGCAATCACATCCTGTCCATTATACATTTTCTTTAACATAGATATATTATTGTGCCTCAAGTGTGTGCTCTCTATGGTTTGCATGATGAGAATCTGCAACATTTGTTCATTACTTGCCTTTTTTCCTGGGCACTTTGGTTTGGCTTATGTCTATCAATTAGACCAGAAGCATTGAACCCACCTGCTTAGGTTCACTAGACTCAATTGTGCCTCAATAGAGGGTAATCAACTACAATTTTTCATAATTAGCTAACATACCCTCTAGCTGGTATATTATATACCGTTTGGTTATGTAAAAATTAAGCCACGTTTAAAGAGGAAATTCCTAATCCAATTACAACTCTTACTCTATGGTGAAAGTTTATGCAAGACCTTAACTGTGTCATCACTCAAGATATCTTGGTCTCTACCCAATAGGTACCTCATTCTGGATTGGATCACATCTCTTTTTCTTCACTTTCAAGGTTTAAACATGATCAACTTTTGTTGGAAGCTTATAAAATCAACCAAAATCATCATAAGTATGTTTCCTATCATCTAACCATTATGGCATATAATCAACTGATTACAACGAGTATTTTTACCCTCTTGTGCCCAACGCCTAAGTCTTAAGTCATTTTCCAAGCACTTAGACAATTACTCATAGAAACATCGGTTGCACAGGCTTCCGATGTTGATCTCTTTCTCCCTAGAGTTCAATTTGTTACTATGCTTTCTTAACCTGCTACAGCTTCCATGAGGCTCAAGACAATGGTTCAAGATATTAAGGTTTTACTTAATCAACTTACAGAGATATCTATGTATAGCTCTTCCTCTCATCCTCTTCTAGCTATTATTCCCAAGCTGTCAGCTACTGTTACAAGCATAGATAAATGGTTTTTCTTCCCCTTTGCTTAGTTGTTTTTTCATTGTAACAAAAAAAATTTTCAATTTATTTAAAATTTTCAATTTTTTTTTTAAAGAAAGGGTAGCATTCTTCATTACATCTACATTCCATATTATCCACTCCTATGTATATAGAATGCATGTCTTGAATAAACTCATGTGCACATGAAACATTTGTAAAAAAAAAAAATTATGATTATTCAAAATTTTGACTTATGAATATGTTATGAGTAAAAATCGGCTTTGAAGAAAAAGTCAGCACGAGCCTAGTAGAAGGTGACATAATGAGGTCACCATAAGATCGGCTCACTAAGCAACTGGCTATCCTGCCCAAGCTCGCTATGCTACAGAGACAACACCGAGCTTACTAAGCGATCCGTCACAGCGACCCCGAGCTGAGAGTCTCAGTTCGAGATGATGGACATCTCGCTCTAACAAAGCGGGATCAAGTGTTAGACACATATATGCCAGCTTACAACCAATAAGAGGGGCCCACTCCATAGAAAACAGCCTACAACAGTCAGATTATAAAAGTCTTACTATCTTTTATATTTATTTCTTGATGTAACAGAACTGTAGCTTGTAATCATTATATGTAACCCTTCCTTCCTCTATAAATAAGA
>JANHAO010004341.1:0-24366 GCA_026873985.1 Saraca asoca
AACATTGTTAACCTTGTGTCCTACTAGTTTAAGTTGATTATCAATACCATTTACAACAAGGCATTTATCTAAGTTAAAGATTACTTTATTTCTTTTATCACAGAATTGACTTATACTTAGTAAATTGTGCTTCAAACTATCTACATACAAAACATCATTGATACAACATTCTGATGACTTACTAATTCTACCTAAAGCTTTAACTCTTCCTTTGGAGTTATCTCAAAAAGTTATCTTACCTCCTTTCAGAAGTGTGAGACAAATAAATTCATCTTTATTTCCGATCATATGTCTTGAACATCCACTATCCAAATATCACAAATTTGTACTTTGTCTCTTGCATTCTTGTAAAACAAAGTTCATACAAATATTGGTGGTACCCACGGAATTTTGGGTCCATTAGTGTTAGTGTGGAAAATAGCAAATTTTCTAGCAACCACAGATTTAGGTAACCAGATCAATTTTTCATTTGGTCTTAGCATATAGGTGCCATTTCTAAAGGCACAATTGATGATATGATGTCCTTTACAATTACAATAAAAACAGGTAATTTTTGCAGGTTTTGATCTAAAAGTCTGTTGTCTAAATCCTAGACCAGCTTTATTGTAAAATTTTTTTTTGATTTTGTAGTGAAATTCTACAGTTTATTTGTTAGCAATTCAATCTAAGATTTATATTGACTACATTGCTCACAATTCTTTTCAATTTTTACGATCAATTAGTTGTTTTCTTTTTCCAAAAATTTGACCTTTTCATTCAAAACTTTCTACTGGTTTTTGGATGTAGTTAATTGCTTTCTAGTTTCTACCAATGATTCATAGAATTTAACACAAATATTATCTAAGTCTTCATCATCACTATCATCACTAAATCATTTCCAGAATCACTAGAAGAATCATCACAATTAAAAAGACTAAAGAAGGGATTGTTTCTAAGTACCTCATTGTCATTGTTGCATTTAGCCATAAGACACAGTGGTGCATCATCATTTGATTCATCCTCCTTATCTATTTCTGGTTCTTCATCATCCCATACAGCAAAATAGGATTTCTTAGATGCTTGCTTTTTCTTCTTTCTCTTATTTTCTAGCTGTTTCTTCAAATAGACTAGGTAGTCTAGCTTGATATACCTAGGTTTCTTACATTCAAAGCAAGTAGGAACAGTGCTGACAGAACTACCATGCTCATTCTTCCCAATGTTCTTTCTTTATGCTACCATTTTTCTTCTTTCCTTACTTTCCTTGTCTTTCAGAATTTTCTATAGCTTCTTGCTAAGTGAAGCTAAAGCTACATCTTCCTTATTCGGTGTGTCTGTATCAGTTTTTGAGTCTCCTTCATCTAATTCAACCACTTTCAGTGCAAGGGTCTTCTTCTGCTTGTCATCTCCATTCTTTTTATACCTTCTTAGTTCAAGTTCATGCTCTTCTAAATTGCCAAATAACTCCTGAAGCATAGGAATGCCTATCTTCAAAGATTCTTTGATGGCAGTGACTTTTGGTTGACATTCTGCTGTCAATGACCCCAAAATCTTGTGTACCAAGTCTACATTTTTAAATTTTCTTCCAAGCAAAGTCAAGTGGTTAGTACTAACAGTGAATCTTTGAATTAAATCTTTAATAGACTCACCCTCTTCCATTTTAAACATCTCATATTAAGATGCAAGCACATGCACCTTTGAAGCTTTTACCTGTGAAGTTCCAACATGTGTAACTTCAAGTGTGTCCCAGATTTGCTTAAAAGTGGAACAATTTGAGATTCTTTCATACTCATTTGGTCACAGTGAGTTTGAATAATCCATTTTACCTTTATAGCTAGTAAATGTTTCTTTCTTTCATTTTCAATCCAGAGAGATTTGGGCTTTAAATCAACTTCACCACTAATTATGGTTTTGGGGGGTTCATATCCCTCTTCAACCAATTCCCACATATCTACATCTATTGCTTCAATGAAATCGTTCATCTTCAGTTTCCAATAGATATAGTGTTCCCCATTGAAACTAGGAGGTTTATGCACAGGTGGATACTTAGGCAACAAAAAAAAGTTAGTGTTGACGATGAAATTTGGTTCGTGCGGGAGACCCAAACTTCAGCCAACGGGGATGAGTTCAAGGATCCAATACTACTTCCAAAGTGTAGAAGAAGATGGATTGAGAGGAAGAAGGGATGGAGAGACAGTGAGTTTAACGTGGTTCGGCTAAATCTGGGCGGTACCGAACCCTACGTCCACAGTAGAGATTTTATTAAGAAATGATTTTAGCAAAGTTTTTGCTTACAGAGTTTGGCCTCTCTTCCTCTTCCAATAGTGCAATCCTATTTATAGAGGAAGGAGAAGTTACATGCATTAAATACACGCTACAGTTATGTTATATCAAGCTATAAATGGAAAAGACAGAAAAAGGGCTACAATTCAGCTACTGCAGAATGTAGGCTGCGGGGTAGGCCCTCTTGGTTGGCTATAGACTTATGTCTGTTGGCATCAGTTGCGTGGCGTTTCTTTACCATGCGAGGTACTGAGCATCCCGAGTGGGAATTCCTGGCTCGGGGGGATCATGGGTACCATTGTAGCAAGCTTGGTGCTACTGTAGTGAGGTAGTAGGCTCGAGCAGGGTGATCGACTGCTTAGCAAGCTGGTCTTGCTGCCTCATTGCCTCATGAAGCGAGGCTTGCTTCACGAGATTATGCCGGGACTACTTCGCTGTGCTATTTTCTAATGGGCGAAGCGAAGCTTGCTGAGTGCCTTTGGCGTGCTACTTTCTCAAGGCCATTTTTTGCATATAACATGAGCCCCCCAACTCTTGGTTTGCTTTGCCTTGTGGATCGGGTGTTGTAAGTTTTTGAGGCTTGATTTGTATCATCAGTCAGTGTCCTCCCTTGATCGAAGCGTCATGTCAGATGTCTTTTCATTCTATTTTAGGCCATGCTTTCTTCTGTTTGCCATTTTTGGCCGTTGGCGTAGTGTTATCGCTCTTTTAGGGTCGTTGGATAAAGATCAGGTCAGATACCTTCTGGATTCTTCGAAGGGCCGAGCAGGTCTTTTTATAGCCTAGGGCATTCTCTCTTTCATCCCAGAGAAACTTAATGAAGGATACTGAAAAGCCCCTACGTTTTGGTGTCTTGGCTTTTGACGAAGCTTGTTGAGACATGGATAGCCTATTGCAAAATGTTGGGAGACATGGATAGCCTATTGCATGTGGCTCCATCACAGGATCTGCCTAGCAGGCTCCTGGGGGATCTTGTGCTGATCCCGGGCCATCTCCTCCGACTGTTGCCTGTAGTGCTGTTACTTAGCCAGTCAGATTCTACAACTTTTTGATTTGCCCTTGGTCTGGCTTAAGGGGATGCGCTAGAGGCATATAAGCAAGAGCAACTTGGCAGTAGCTATCCTTCCTACAAGCGCAAGCTCAGTGATCGGCCTTCTACTCTTCTTGCAGGAATGGTTGTGTCAGGTCATTCAGCTTCTTGCCTTCGTTTCTGCACTTCTTCTCTTGATGTAATTTTGCCTCGCTGGTCGAGGTCTTTTTCTTGTATGAGCTTTTCTTCTTTCAAATGCTGTAATGGATGCTTCATGCATCGCTATGTGTAAACTTCTGATGATCAATGAAATGCTATTTTTTGCCAATCGGCTGTGCTTTATTTTTCTGACTACTCAATCAGTTGTGAGTGAGAGAGAGGGGTCACATGCAAGTTGGGCCTGAGAAATCTTGTTCGAGAAATGAGAAATTCATCCACATGAGAGCTGTAGGAAATTCTTGTGAAAGTCATAATGATTTTGTTTCAGTTTCTTTGTGTCGTAGTAGGCTGGTGGCTAGGATTTTGTTTTGTTTGCTAAAGTTTTATTTTGTTGTGGCGAGGTGAAAACCATTCGTTGAGTTTTTGTTTTGTTTATGTTTTCATTGAGGCGAGGTGAAAACCATTTGTCAAAGTTTTGTTTTTATTGAGGCGAGGTGAAAACCATTTGCCAAAGTTTTATTTTCTTTGAGGCAAGGTGGAAACCATTCACCTGGTGAGGTGAAAACCATTCACCTAGCGAGGTGAAAACCATTCACCAAAGTTTTATTTTCAAAGCCATGAGGTAGGCTCAAGGTTGTCTCACCCTCGGGCGTTACGAGGAAGGCTCAAGGTCGTCTCACCCTCAGTTTTGTTTTGTTTTGGTTTTGTTGTAGCCAGATTGTACAGTAATGCTGTAGTGAGGTGACAACCATTCACTATAGTGAGATTGCACAATAATGCTGTAGCAAGGTGAGAATCATTCGTTATAGCGAGATAGTAATGACGGAGTGGAATCTCCTTGTCTAGATAATGCTTGGCCAATCAGTGACTTACATTAATTCAGGCTCTTGGGTGGCAACTCACTAAGCTTACTGAGCGCATTATCCTGATGGTCTTACCACATAATTCTATAGTCGGCCTCTTCTGATGAGGTCATATATAGTGTCTTTCAACGCCCGGTAGTCTGAGGTGGTGTGTCTAGCCTCACTGTGATAAGCGCAAAATCTGCTTTAGTCTCTGGGCTTGGCGGGCACCCTTAATGATCTGGGCCTTTCGAAGTCCTCATTATGCCTTTCCACGGCAAAGATTCTATCCTATGTGTCTGGCAGGATGCTATAGCTCTCAAAGTGGCCTTCAAGTCATTGAGGCTTCGCTTTCTTAGCGAGATGAGGAGTGCAGTTGTTATGACTCTCGCTACCCTTCTTTTTACTTGCGATTAGACCACTATGGCCCACTTTATGCTTAGGTTCCTCTATTTTGAAAGTTTCTTCCCATCTTATTTGTTTAGTTGCCCAATCATAGAATTTGACGAGGTCTCAAGGGGGGACTTGTAGAGGCTTCGGTATAATTTGTCATCTTTGTGAAGTCCCACTGAGATAGCTGTTAGAATGCTTTCCTCCGAGGGATTCTCCATGGAGTTGGCCTCGTGCCTGAATCGAGTTACATAGTCCTTGAGTGGCTCGTCCTTGCATTGAAAAATCATTATAAGATGGCAAGGAGGCGCAAGTTGCTTCTTCAGTGCTCAGTATTGGTCAACGAATTTCCTTTGGCATTCTTCCCAACTGCCAATGCTATGAGCTGGGAGGCGTCTGAACCATGCCCAAGGTATTCCCCCTAATGTGGCGGGAAAGACGTAGCACTTCACTAGGCGGTCAATAGTCTGGAGGTTCATTTGGGTGTTAAACGCGTCTAGGTGGTCACTCAGGTCTCTGTTCCTATCGTACAGTGGGATAGCGGGCACTTTGAGTTTCTGTGGGAGAGGTTGCATCTCAATCTCCACAGAAAATGGGGAGCTTTCCTTGCATCAAGGTTGATGGCTTTGACGTTGTGGATGCTCCTCTAGCCATTCGAGCCTGTAGAGGACTTCCTCCATTGTCCGGTTCTACGTCTCACACTAAGGGTGGAGTTTCCTGCTCGTTGAGAGTCCCCCAGTTGCTGGCTATCATGATCTTCATGAGTTTCCTTTTGAGCCTCTTTATGAAGCTACTGGAGCTATGCTAGAAGTTCTTCTTGTCTCTGCGTGCTCTGAGCTTGGGCCTGCACCAGCGTTTTGATGGTTTCTGTCAGCTCTCTTACCATGCTTTCGAGTGTTAGACGAGATTGGCTGGATGTTTGTGCCTTTTGAGTTTCAGGAACAGTAGCAGACTGTTGGTGAGCCCCCACAATGGAAGTGTCCATCGATTGGAGGGCTGGAGTGGTTGAGCTCTGAGTTGTTCTTCCTTTGGCCATTGTTAGGATGCAATGGAGACTTCAAAGAGTAGATGGTTCCCACAGACGGTGCCAAATTGTTGACAATGAAATTTAGTTCATGTGGGAGACCCAAACTTCAGCCAACGGGGATGAGTTCAAGGATCCAGTACTGCTTCCAAAGTGTAGAAGAAGATAGATTAAGAGGAAGAAGGGATGGAGAGATAGCAAGTTTAACGCGGTTCGGCTAAATCTAGGCGGTATCAGACCCTACATCCATGATAGAGATTTTATTAAGAAATGATTTTAGCAGAGTTTCTGCTTATAGAGTTTGGCCTCTCTTCCTCTTCTAACAATGCAATCCTATTTATAGAGGAAAGAGGAGTTACATGCATTAAATACAAGCTACAATTATGTTACATCAAGCTATAAATGGAAAAGACAGAAAAAGGGCTACAATTCGGCTACTGCATAATGTAGGCTTCAGGGTGGGCCCCCTTGGTCGACTGTAGACTTATGTCTGTCAGTGTCAATTGCTTGGCATTTCTTTACCATGTGAGGTGTTGGGCATCCTAGTCAGGAATTCCTGGCTAAGGGGGATCATGGGAACCACTGTAGCGAGCTTCGTGCTGCTGTAGCGAGGTAGTAGGCTTGAGCAGGGTGATCAGTTGCTTAGTGAGCTGGTCTTGCTGCCTCGCTACCTCGTGAAGCAAGACTTACTTTGTGGGATGGTGTCGGGACTACTTCGATGTGCTGCTTTCTGATGGGCGAAGCAAAGCTCGTTGAGTGCCTTTGGCGTGCCTGGGGCTACGAGCTCTTGAGGCCTTTTTTTGCAAATAAGAGTTAGAATCCATAATTTTGAAAGATACAAGTGTATTAAGAGCCAAAGCTCTGATACCAACCGATGGTTTCAGTAAAGAAAAATTAAAATTATGGAATTAAATAGATCTTGTCGTTTTCTCATTCGATAATTATATACACTGGTATCAAAAATCTTTCTTTTGATAAGATATGCAGAGAATTGATAACCAATAGATGTGAAGATAGTAGAAATTAAAGATTGATAGCAAGAGCAATTAAAATGCAAGTAAAGAAGGAAAATTGAAAACAAAGATTTTTAAAGTTGTTTAACTTGAATTGAAATCACAATTCAAGTCTACTCCACTTAATCTTTCTCAATCGAAAGACCTCTGAATTAGAAATAAAAACTATTAGGATTGACAAGCTCATGAAATGCCAGCCTTTACAACAAATACATAAGAATTTAATAGGTATATTGCTAACTTAGAAGAATTACAATAAGCTCTTCTAAACCTATACAGATTTCTAACACCTAGAAATCTCAAATAAAAAGAATTAGAATAGAAAAGGGATTGAAAATACAATACCAATGTTTAGGATGAAAATCTCAAACAAACTCCAATAAAACTCAGAAAGTCTTTGATCCAATAAGCTTGAAGAAATCTCAAAGAATTGATGAAGTAGAGAGAAAATCATGCTCTGCTCTTTTTCAAATATTTATGCATTGGACTGTGTAGAAAAACTATGTGAAAACATTTATATAGGGAAGGTAGTTAGGCTTGAATAACTGTTGTAACTGTTTGTAACAGAAAAATTGATTTTCAATTGCTATATCAAAGTAGCATCGAATACAAACTGTTATTTACTAATGCATCGAAATGTAATCGATGTATAGTCTATTGTACATAGTCTTCGCATCGATTATAGCATTGAAGTAGCCATATTTCCTAACCTTCGGTAAAAAGATTTCCTTCATGCATCAAAGTGACTTCAATTTAAACATGAGTTTTTCAAAAGTTCTTCAACACATCGATGTCACATCGGAGTATGATGTAAAAAATAGTTTTGTAAAATCTTATTTTCTTGAGATAATTTTTCTACTTCATTATTAAAAGTATTTGGATCAAACACCATTTGAGCTTATTTACAAAAGATCCTATTAAAACAAAATAAGTCCTAAAAGCTAAACTTGAATCTCTTGAATCTTGAATCAAATATCTTTGAACCTGCAAAGTAAATCAAAACACTAAAACAAATTGTTAGAAAAAAATTGTTTTTCGACATTAAAACCAAGGAACATATGTAGCTTAGAATAATCTAAGCTAACATAAAGAAGATGCAAAGGGAAGATTAACCTCTTCCTTTGTATCTCTAATTTTTATTAACCTAGAAATCTCAAAAGAAAAATAGTCAGATTTCTAACAACCTAGAAATCTAAAAGAAAACAAGAAATAGGGTAAAATATACAATACCACAATTTGAGTTGAATATCTCAAATATCTAATGTGAATTCTCCTCAAATTTGATTCAAGATCCTTTAATTTAATAAGATATAGTGATGTAGTGATAAATTTGGTAAAGCTCAGTTATCTCTATGATTTTCACAATTCAAGAAATTATAGAGTTATGAAACTGATTGAAATTGAAATAAGGTTAGGGTTATTTATAGTTGTTGTAATCAACATTTGAAAAATAACTAATTTTTAGTCTGTGAATCAAATAGTGAATCAATCAAAGTGATTGTCAACTAATCAATTAATTTGTGAATCGATTTGTCTATGAATATCATAAAGAAGTTCATGACTGAATCGATGCATGAATCGAGTCATAGTATTATACAAACAAGTATTGAATCAATTACCTAAACAAATCAGGAAAAATCCTAGCCTTTGGTAAGAAATATTTTTCAAAACTTTTCTTTATTAATCAATTCAAATATAGTTTCACAAGATCTTTAGTGTAAATCAATTTGTGAATCGATTCACACAGTATAAAATGATTTTTTATAAAGCTTCCATTTGTGAAAAATCATTTGAAAACTTAGTTTGAAAAATATTTGTTTTTAGCTCCCTTCAAGTGATTTATTTCTACCTTGATATCATCATTTTAAGAAATTTGTTTGAATCAAATTAGATTAGAATTCACTTATAAAAGATCCTAATTAAAATAAAAAATTGCTAAAACTAATGTAGATCTTTTGAATTGCATAAACTTTGATCCTACAAAACAAATAACAAACACTAAAATATATTGTTAGATTTAAAATTGTTTTCAACATCAAAACCAAAGAAATTAAGATAGCAAAGCAATCTTTCTAGTTAGGGTAACAATCTCCTCAATAAAGCTAACAATCTCCCTAGTAATGCTAACCCATATTTGCCTTTAGTTTGTCATACATTGTCTAGGAAGCAAAAAACAAATTTCTATTAGTGTCTACATGGTGTTAAGGTACTGTAGGGGTATTCTTCAAGTATCAGAAGCCTTATTTCAATGAAAGATTTGAAATTAGTCAGTTTGAAGTCTCAAAATTGTCATGCTTTGATGCAACAACTATTAATGGTGGTTATTCGATTGATATTGCCTAAACATGTGAGACAAGTTGTTACTAGACTTTGTTTTTTCTTCAATGCAATATGTAACAAATTTGTTGACTCTAAAAGATTGGATGACTTGCAAGGGAAGTTGTTGTTAAGCTGTGTCAACTTGAGATGTATTATTTAACTTCATTTTTGTACATCAAGGTGCATTTACTTATTCATTTGGTAAGAGAGATGAAACTCTGCGGATCAGTTTATTTAAAGTGGATGTACCCGTTTGAATGATATATGAAAATCCTAAAAGGGCATGTGAGGAATCAACCTGAGATTGAAGGATTTATTGTTAAAGGCTACATAATTGAAGAGATTATTGAAATCTATAGTGAATACTTATCAAATGTAGAAGCTATCAATGTTCCTAAGTCTTATCATGAGGGAAGAATTGTAGGTAAGGGTACACTAGGGACCCAAGTGATGAACATCACTTATGAAATGTGGTTACAAGAACATCTTTACATCTTGCATAATAGTGAAGAAGCGGAGTCTTACTTGGATGAGCATATGACCCTCATAAGAGAGCAGAATTGTGGAAAGAATGAATAGTTGGTACAAGTTAAACACAACTGCTCCTTCCTCCTTTGGTTCTAGAATAAAGTTCTTTTTTGGTTGGTACAAACACTAAATTATGTTTCTAAGACTATAAGATGGTTAGCTCATATGCCTCACATGGAAGTTTTATCATGGATATGACATCAATGGGTATGCTTGATTATATCAAATTCAGGGAGACTATATTTCGATGTGAATGAGTTGAGAATAAGAATGGCATCCAAGTCAATGAGTTAGGGCTCATATTGGTGGATCTTAATAGGGAGGGTCATAATGGGGAACTATTCATAATGACATTCCAAGTGAAATAGGTTTTTTATATCACAAACCCATCTAATAAGAAGTGGTATGTAGTTTTTCAAGGGAAAAGACAACTTGCGGGTAATAGGGATAAAGAAGAGATAAGTAATGATATTGAGGACACCTCTCCTTTCTGTTCAGAACTACCTCTAATGAATGATAAAGGCAACTTGGAGGAGTTTCACGTGCAAGAAGATCGTGGTGAAGGGATATGGGTTAAAGATCATCATTGAGAAAATAAATAGGAAAAGTAAAAGGTAATTGATTGTATTTATTGGCAACTATATAATTTTCAATTTAGATGCCAATACTTGACATATATTATATATTTATTGTATATAGACAACCAACTATATAATTTTTACTTTAGAAGCTTAGACTTGATTATGTGTTTATTAAAATTAAGACGGCTTGATAATAAAATTATTTGATTTCAACGGAGCAGAAAATGCCTCAGGAAGAAATTCAATAATCTGGTAATATTATGCAATTTGCATAACCTCTTAAATGGTTTGCTTATATGAAATACATATATATTTTGCTAATTTCATCAAAAATAAAATTCTATCTTATTGGCAAATTGAATATGGGTTAAATATCCTCCTAGAGAAAAATAATAATGTACAATTGAAAGTAATTGATTGTGTTTATTGGCAATTATATAATTTTTAGTTTAAATACTTATGCTTGATATTTTATGTATTTATTGTATATAGGAAACTAACTATATAATTTTTAGTGTAGATGCTTATGCTTAATTATTTGTTTATTAAATTTAAGATAGCTTGATAATAAAATTATTTAATTTCAATGGAGCAGAAACTACCTTAGGAAGGAATTCAGTCATTTGGTAATAATTTTCAACTTGTATTGTCTTTTGAATATTGGCTTGCTTATATGAAATATATATATATATATATCATTTTGCTAATTTTATAAAAAAATAAAATTCTATCTTTTAGGTAAATTGAATATGGGTTAAAAATCCTCCTAGAAAAAAAATTAAGAAAAATTGAAGGTAATTGGTTTATTTATTGGCAACTATATAATTTTTAGTTTAGATACTTGTACTTGATATGCCATGTGCTTATTATGTATAGACAACTAACTATATAATTTTTGGATTAGATACATATACTTGATTATGTGTTTCATAAAATTAAGATGGCTTGATAACAAAATTATTTAATTTTAGTGGAATAGAAATTGCCCAGGAAGGAATTCAGTCATTTAATAATAATAGACAATCTATATAGTCTCTTGAATATTGTTTTGCTTATATAAAATACGTATGTCATTTTATTGTATTTATTGAAGGTCTTCATACAAAATAAAAAAAAATTGAAGGTAATTAATTGTATTTATTGTCAATTATATAAGTTTTAGTTTAGACGCTCATGTTTCATATGTTATATGTTCATTATATATAGGAAATTAGTTATATAATTTTTAGTTTAGATACTTATACTTAATTATGTGTTTATTATAATTAAGATGGTTTAATAATAAAATTGTTTGTTTTAATGGAGTAGAAATTGCCTCAGGAAGGAATTTAGTCATTTGGTAATAATATACAATCTGTATAGCCTCTTGAATGATTTGTTTTTATGAAATACATATATAATTTTGTTAATTTCAAAAAAATAAAATTCTATCTTTCAAGTAAATTGGCTTTCATGAATTGTATATATAAAAATGTAGCTTGGACTTATATGGATGGATACAGTAACACTTTTAATTTAATTTTGTAATTTCTTAAGTTTTTTGTTAATCCAATAAAATGTTTGATGTTGTTGAAATTGAGATTGTGTTGGGTGACTATAAATTTTGGTTCGATAGTTGTTTTTACTTATTCTGGGTATTTTCGGGTACCATGAGAAATGGGCCAGTCAAAGCCTAATAGTAGATAAGTCCAGATGAAGGAAGCCCAGGTAGAATAGAGGCTGAGGTCGCTGAGCTTAAACCTTAGGTCGTGAGCCATGAGCTCGAAGCATAAGACGCAGGATGATTGAGGCAATAGCCCTAGCTCGCTAAAGATGAGCTCCAACTCATGCCTAGCTAATCACCCTACTCAAACTCGAGCCATCAAGTAAAAGCTCAATCTCGGTAATCAAAGGTTAATAATAACCCCAGGATGGGAGTCTCAGCTCATGAGGATGTAGCATTTGCCCAGCTAGAGGCTTGTTATGGCTGAACAATTAACTAAAAGCAAATACCCTCTCATAGACTCATCTCATGGGGCCCACCCACAAAAAATAACCTACAAAAACTAGTTTACAATCCACAAAAGCCAATTTGTAGGAGTCTTATATGTCAAATACATTTATTATTTAATGCAACAGATTTACAACTTAGTAAATTACATTTGTAATCTCCCAACCTCTACAAATAGGAGGGAGGAGATCATTGTAAGGGATAGTGCAAAATATATATTATAACTATTTGAAATTTTCTATAGAAATAAAACAATATCATGGATGTAGGGACCAATAGTTCTGGTTTTAGCCAAACCGCGTTAAAAAGCTTCTAGCATTCATCTTGTTCTCCCTCCTTCTTCCTACTCTTACGGTTTCTTTGCTTCTCACACAACCATATCATAGTTTAAAGGTTCAAGAACTATTTAGGTTGACTGGAATTTTGGCCTTACCAAATTTCACCATCAACATTTTGGCACAAGAATGAAGGCCTCATCTATTTTTTGGTTGATTTCTTATGCAACTACAATGACCAGGGGAAGAGCCACCAGAAGTTAAAATGACCCAGTCTCTGGGCTGGAAAAATAAGTGGAGGATAGAGAAGACCAGTTCTTTCTACAACAAGCATTTCTATTAGACCTATAGTAGGCAATGCCATCAACTTGCCCCTTGGCCCTCTGCTAGCCTACTGTCATTGCTCCAGAAACTAGTGAAGTGCAGTCATTATTTCAAAACTAGAAAGCCCTAGGAACCACTGTGAGAGAGCTAACTAATGTGGCTAGAGTGTTAACAAAGGCCTTGGGCTTGTGAGAGCAAGACAGGGTTGCTGCATCCAGGCAACTGCGTTAGGTCATTAACTTAACCCACTCCTCCCACTCGCAGATGAGATCTAAGGCTTGTCGAACTGATGACCATGAAGACCTATGGCGAGAGAGCTCACATAGGTCTAGCTAGGGGAATACTTCAGGTCACTATTCCCATGACCTAGAGATTCAAGAGCTCTTTAAGAGGCTCAAGCAATTAGAGGAGCATCCTCGATCTCAAAATAGCTAGGAGTGCAATGAGGAGAGGACCCCATTCACAAGCGAGATAGAAAAGTAGCCCCTTCCTCACAAATTCAAGATTCCTGTGATCTCACCATACAATGGAGATACTAATCTATACGACTATTTAGATGCATTCAATGTTCAAATGGATCTGTAAATAGCTAACCCTCTAGTTAAATGTCGTGTTTTCCCAGCTACACTGGGATGCATACCTCAAGCATGGTTCTGAAGTCTCCCAGCTGTAATGTCAAAAGTTGGGAAGAATGTCAGTAGAAGTTCATCAACCAGTAAGCATGAGTCATTGAAGGACTATATCACCAAATTCAAGCTTGAAGCCAGCTTAGTGGAAAAACCTTCTAAAGAAAGTATCTTGATAGCAATCTCTGTGAGACTTTGTAAGGATAGAAAGCTTTATAAAAGTATATACAAGCCCCTAGTGAGGAATTTAATTGAGTTTTATGAATGAGCTGCCAAGCAGATCAAGTAGAAAGAAACTTTTGGCTCAAGAAAGTTTGATCAAATGGACAAGAAGGGTAGCTCTATCCAACATAAAAAGAGAAACAGGTAAGGCCAAGGTGACCACTTTGGTGAACATATTATGAAGAAGTCAAAGAGCAGGTGACCTTAGCATCATGGTCGCTATAGCAGTTACACCATCCTATCAGACACCCCATATAGGATTTTTGCAACAGAAAGAGATAGGGAACACTTCAGGAAGCTAAAGACTCTAAGGACTTCGAACAAGTTCAGAAGCAACAAAGATAAGTTCTACACCTTTCACAATAAGAAGGGGCATGGCATATCAGAATGCTATGCACTCAAGGATGCTATTAATGACCTCATCAAAAGAGGATGCTTGAGGAACTACATCTAGCAGCCTCTAGGGGAGAGACCTCAATAGCCCCAGTAGCTAGAGTAGTAGCAGTAAATTACTAACCAAAAGCCACCATTCTCCACAAGAATTATATTTTAGTTCCAAAGTGAACAAAAAAAAAAGAGTAGCTCGCTCCTTCAACCTTATACTATTATTTTCTTTCTGAAACTCTTATGTAAATAGTTACTAATTTTGGATAAATTTTTTGACAAAAATATTGTCTAAGGAGACTCAAAGCTTCAAACAAAGATTCAATCATTCCACATTGTGAACTTTGAATAATGGATGTTTACGCTCGTATTCTTAATCAACTTCAGCTCATCCAGATTAAAAGATCTAGAACCAAGACTCTTATCCACTGAGCAACAAGATTGATGTGGTGAAGTCCACTGAGCAACAAGATTGTTGTGGTATGACCCACCAAGCAACAAGATTGGTACAATTTAACCTACTAAGCAACATGATTGCTATAGAACGACCCACTGAGCAACATGATTGTTGTGGTATGACTACTATGGTGTGATTTGCCTAAGCAATGAGATCATTGTTCCACTGAGCAATGGGGATTATTATTCCACTGAGCAACAAGATTGTTATAGAGCTAAGCAATGAGATTGCTAGTAGATTCAAATTCATTTCTTGCCTAAGCAATGAGATCGTTAGTAGAATTACATTCATGCGATTTGCCAAAGCAACAAGATTGCTGGCAAAGTCAAACTCATACTGCCCACTGAGCAACAAGATTATTGCGATGTGGCTCACAAGGCGTAGCTCTCATATGATCTATTGCTCACAGCTCACATTGACCTATTATTCATAACTCACATGTGACTCATTATTCATAGCTTTCATACAAAGTATTTTTCATAGCTTTCATGCAACCTGCTCCTAGGCATAGCTTTCATGCTCCCTACTTGGGCACTCTGCCATTTTTTCCAAAAGTACTCCAGTGATCAGATCCATTACTAATTATAGATTATAGAATGTCCAACATTCAACACTCATGAAGATAGTTCATTCATTGAAAGCTCAACGAGGTAAATTTACATCGGAAGATTCAAAGTACATATCAGAGTAAACCTACAGCCATCACATTTTGAAAAAAAGTTTGGCTTCCAGGAGATGAACTCCAAATAGCAGGGGGACCAATGAGCATGCTTGCTTCTCAATCTTTTTCTTATCGTCCTCCTTAACTAAAAGCTCATTTCCAGCTCTCCGCCCAGCATTGAGGATTCAAAAGAAGCAAAAGAACACAACTAGAAAGGCTAAATTTCATGGCACAATCATGAGGAAATAATTCAAGATCTGCACAAGATCTCTTAGAATCCTCAAAGAAGAATCATAAAGACTGCCTACACAATAGGACATACACATCGAATCAAGAGAAAATCGAACCATCGGGAACATAGGGGGCTTAGCTAAAGCACCCATCAAATCATTCTGAGGAAAGAAAGAATGATTTATCACACCTTAAATAGACTAGACTAGTTCCCTAAAGAACCTAGAGGTTATCTGGCTATTCTTGATCAGACAGTACAAAAAAGAGAAGGGTACCACACTAATAGCTATGAAACATGAATAGTAAGAGGAATGACCTAGTGCAGATGAAGTGAAAGATTGAAGCTTGAGATGATAACATGACAGGCTGCAAGCAAAGACTTTGATTGCACAACAAATCACAAATAAAGACCTTGCCAGCAAATAATAACTCCCAGTTGATGAAGCAGACTGAGAGTTCAGGGGCTAATGATATGGGTATTTTTTGGTACCATGAGAAATAGGCTATTAGCTAAAGCCTAATAGAAGATAAGTCCAGATGAAGGAAGCCTAGCTCAACTAAAAGCCGAGGTCACTGAGCTTAAGCCCTGGGTCATGAGCCATGAGCTCAGAGCAAAGGATGCAAAATGACTAAGATAGTAGCCCTAGCTTGCTAAAGATGAGCTCTAACTCATGCCCGATGGGTCACCCTACTCAAACTTGAGCCATCAAGTAAGAGCTCGATCTCACTAGTTAAAGGTCAATAGCGACCCAAGACAAGAGTCCTAGCTCACGGGACACAGCATCTACCCAGCTAGAGGCTCATTATGGCCTAACAATTAACCAAAAGCAAATACCCTCTCGTAAACTTATCTTGTGGGGGGCCCACCCATAAAAAGCAACCTACAAAAGCTTATCTACAGCCTATAGAAGCCAATTTACAGGAGTCTTATATGTCAAATACATTTATTATTTGACGTAACAGACTTATAACTTAGTAAATTAGATTTGTAACCTCCCAACCTCTATAAATAGGAGAAGGAGATCATTATAAGGGATAGTGCAAAATACATACTATTACTCTATGAAATTTTCCATAGAAATAAAATAATATCATGGATGTAGGGATCGATACTATCTGGTTTTAGCTAAACCATGTTAAAAAGCTTTTGGTGTTCATCTTGTTCTTCCTCCTTCTTCCTACTCTTGCGATTTCCTTGCTTCTCACACAACCAGATCACAGTTTAAGGGTTCAAAAACTATTTGGATTGCCTAGAATTTGGGCCTTACCAAATTTCACTGTCAACATTACTAAAATGTAAATAGTAATAGATTTATCTGAAAATGTATCTAGCAGCTCATTTCTATAAAAAAAAATGGTTAGATGCAGTTTTTTTAGACATTGGATTTTATACAAATTTGGCATCTTTTTTTCCACTAACAACGTTGGTTATTACAAAATTTAACATCTTTAATGGTCATTATTACTTAAGAAAATATGTCTATTTACGATAGAAATTAAAGTTTTGAGTACAAAAAAAAAGATGTCAGTCACTAATAAAAAATCAATGTGTAAAATTTTTTTCAAATAAAAAAAGTCAGTTGTATATTAGAAACTAATGTCATTCCCTTTTTTACATGTCAATTAAAAAACTGACTTGGATTGGTCTAACTTAACACATTGCTCATATAGACATTGGCCTCTAAATAGATATGAAATATGTGAAATAATTGATGTGTGTTGACATCAGATTTTGTTAATAATCCAAACTCCGGCCAACGAGGGGATTCTTGCAGGATCTCTGACCTTCGTCCGATTCAAGCACAGTAAAATAACAAAATAAACAAAGATGGAGGGAAGAGCAGAAAAGAGATACAATGTTTAATGTAGTTTGGCCAAATCTAGGTATCACTAGATCCTACATCCATGGTAACATGTTATTCAAGTGGTATTTTTACAAGGTTACAACACTCTAGTTTTCCTCTCTATTTCAGTAGAGTTTCTACCTGTATTCGAGTGATCTCTCTCTTTACAGAAGGCTCTTCCTCATATTTATAGAGGAGAGGAGGTTACAATGGTAATTACATGTGCAATAAATATATTACATCAACAGTTAATATACAAGACAGAATATACAGACTAAATCTCCTTTTTTGGCTACTGCAGATTCTCTTCTGTAAGCGAGCCCCATTTTTTCATTGGAGTAGGATATGACTTGGTCTTCTGCCTAGCGAGCTCCATGTCGCTAGTCACACTTCACTGACCAGATCACACAATTTGGGGTCGTGCACATTATCAGCAGTGAGATGTCGAGCTCACTCTGTCGGGCACGAGTTTGAATTGAGGGGTTGCACTCGTGACATAAATTGAAGGCATAGTGATCCAGACAGTTCTTCTGATTGGTCTTTTTGTCACTCTTGGGCTTCTCGCATGTCTATCCAAGACGAATTGATTTTTATATATAACATAAGCCCCCTAACTCTTAACTCACAATGCGAGCTAGGAGTTGAAACTCTTTGATTTCTGATCAGTCAAAGTCTTCTCCTGAGACTGTTGTTTCATCTGCACTAGACCATGTCTCTCATGGCATGTGTTCAGTAGTTATTACTGACTCAAACTTAGCCTTTTTCGAGGCCATAAATGATGACGGTTGGGGGAATAGATTTCAATCCTTTGATTGAGCTGGGTCTGGCTCTATATAAGGAAAAGGTAATCCCTTCTATCACTGCACTGAGCAAACCATGGAGTTTCCTAATAAACCACCACCATTTCTCTCATTTTGCCCTTCCATAGAGGTGTGTATAGTCTGCTGCATAGAGAACTTAGAAGGTTTGGCTTCTCTACTAACATGAAGAGATCTCTTATGGATCTCAGACTACGTCCTCTTGGCCCCGTCATAAGGCAATTGTTCAGCCAACCGAGCTTTTGACTCATTCTGATGTGCTTCCTTCATCAGGAGCAGGTGGCCAAAGATATAAGGAGCTGCAATGTTGCCGCTGATTCTGCATTGGAAGGGAAATTTGATGGCCTTGGTGGCGCACAAGCTCCAGTCAGCCAGAGTATGGCCCTTTGTGGCCGATCCCTCTTCTTAGTCATAGGTTTTCCCTTTTGTATTTTGATTAGCCTGTATTCAGGGCTTTCTGATGTATATCTGCCTCGTTGAGGTCTTTTAATGAATAAAGCTTCAGCTTATTTCTGTAATTTTTGTTAGTCATTTTTGTTTTTCATACAAACACTTTGGTTTAAATAATCTATGTGACCTGTGCATAATCAGAAGATAGCATGAGTTATAGATTAGAGCGATCTTGTGCTCAGGCCAATCCTGTGGCTAAATAAATAAACAAGCCAGTATGAGAGCTATAAAATTATAAGATAAGTTTGCAAGAAAGCTACGACATCATTGAATTTGCATAAGAGCTGCGAAATTAATAAGTGAGCGATATCGTGCTTGGGTCGACCTCGTGGCCAAATAAATACATTTACATGAGAGCTTTGACATAATTGGGTTCACATGAGAGCTGCGAAATTAATAAGTGAGCGATCTTGTGCTCAGGTCAATCTCGTGGCCAAATAAATACATTCGCATGAGAGCTACAACATAATTGGGTTTGCATGAGAGTTGTGAAATTAAAGTTAGCCAATCTTGTGGTCGTGGCGATCTAGTGCCCAAATAAAAGGGGGTGATCGATATTGTGGTCAGGGCGATCTTGTGCCCAAATAAAAAGGGGTGACCGATCTTGTGGTCAGGGTGATCTTGTGCCCAAATAAAGATGGTGTCATTTAAGCAAGTCACCTGTACAAAGAAAATTTAAAATCAGTAGTCGTATTCAAAATGTTTACATAATTTATAAAAGAGTACAAGAGTTTAAAAGATCATCTTAATAATAGGAGATCGCTCTTGCTTGGGATCCTATCAAGAAGGTCCAAGCCGCTACTTAGAAGGTTGCCCAATGTAGTCTTGAAGTTAACCTCTTTTGATGAGATCCTCTATGGTGTCTCTCAGCGCCTACCACTTTGAGGTGACGTGCCCAAATTCATTGTGGTACACACAAAACTTCCCCCGGTTGAGTCTAGACTTTCTGGGAGTCTTCAAGGGTGGAAGCTTTTTGAAATCCTCTTTGTCCCTTTCCAATGGAAAGATCTTGTTTTGAGCATCAGACAGGATCCTTTAGGTGCTGTGACAACCTAAAAATGGGGGTCATTCATCCTTGATCTTCTAAGCGAGCTGGCACTCAGGGCAATCATTCCCGTTTTCACGGTTACTCCTCTTATTGCTCTGAGCTGAGCTATTTGTTTCAATTTTCTGTGGATCAAAAATCTCGTTCCATCTAATTTATTTTACGGCCCGCTCATAGAACTGACCCAGGTTATTGACTGGGGATTTGTACAAACTCTTGAATAGCTTTCCATCCTTGTGGAGTCCCACTGAGATGGTAGTTAGGATTGCCTCATCTGAAGGCTTCTCAACATTGTTGACCTCACACCTGAAGCTGGCAATATAGTCTTTTAGTGTTTCTTGTTTACCCTGGAAGACCATGGTGAGATGGCACGAGGGCATGAGTTACTTTTGTAGTGCTCGATATTAATCAACAAACTTTTCTTGACATTCTTCCCAACTACAGATGCTGTGAGCTGGGAGGTTCCTGAACCACATTTGAGGAACTTCACCTAAAGTAACGGGAAAGACGTGATACTTGACTAAGGGGTTGCAAGCTTGTAGATCCATTTGGATGTTAAACAAGTCCAGATAACTATGCGAGTCACTATCTCCATCGTATAATGGAATGGCTAGAACTTTAAGTTTGCATGGGAGGGGTTCCTCCACTATCTCTTTAGAGAACGGGTTCGCTCCCCAAAGTGCCTTGGCCATTTCAAGCATGAGGGCGCTCCTCCAAACGCTTGACTCTTTGAAGGAGACCTTCCACCATAATATCCAAGTGCCCCAGTCTTTAGCTAGAGACTTGATGCTTTGGTTCACTATTCCGGCCATGTGGACGGTGATTTGAAGTTTGCTCTTGATCAGTATCTCTAGAGTGCTCAACTTCAGGTATGGCAGTTTTGGCCTGCCCTTGCACATTCTGAGCTTGTACTTGCACCAGTATTGTGATTGTTTTAGCCAGCTCTCCCATCATGTGTTCGAGCTTCTCCTGATGCTGGAGCCAGGTAGCGGTCTGTTGACGCTATTGGCGGCAAGAACAGGTTGTGTTGAGTTCGCTGGAGGGACACCAGTAGTTACTTTGATAACAAGAGTAGTGGACGAATCTGTTGTCGGGATATTACCATCCAGAGGATGGGACTATGCATTTAAGACTCTAGCGGCTCTTCCCTTGGCCATTGCAGCAGGAAAGTGAACCAGAATAGGTGAGATCCCTACGAATGGCGCAAAATATGTTGGCGTCAAATTTTGGAAATGATCCAAACTCTCGCCAATGGGGGGATTCTTGTGGGATCTCTAACCTTCGTCCGATTCAAGCATAGTAAAATAACAAAATAAACAAAGATGGAAGGAATAGTGGAAAAGAGACATAGGGTTTAACATGGTTTGGCCAAATTCGAGTATCACCAGATCCTATGTCCACGGTAGCATGTTATTCAAGTGGTGTTTTTACAAGGTTACAATGCTCAAGTTTTCCTCTCTATTTCAGTAGAGTTTCTGCTTGTATCTGGGTGATCTCTCTCTTTACAGAAGGCTCTTTCCTCATATTTATAGAGGAGAGGAGGTTACAATGGTAATTACATGTGTAATAAATATGTTACATCAACATTTAATATACAAGACAGAACATACAAACTAAATCTCCTTTTTCGACTATGTAGATTGTCTTCTGTAGGTGGGCCCCATTCGTCTATTTCAACAGGATATGACTTGGTCTTCTACCTGGTGAGCTCCATGTCGCTAGTCACACTTTGTTGACCGGATCGCACAATCCGGGGTTGTGCAGATTATCAGGAGTGAGATGTTGAACTCGCTTTATCAAGCATGAGTTCGAACTGAGGGGTCGCGCTCGTGATGCAAATTGAAGGCATAGCGATCCGGACAGTTCTTCTGACTGGTCCTTTTGTCAGTTTTGGGCTTCTCGTGCGTCCATCCAAGATAAACCGATTTTCACATATAACGATGTGTAAATGTGTTTCTGTAGTAATGTTTTCACTATTGCATAATTCTTTTTAAGGACAATTTTCACAAACTCTATTATTACTTAAAACTTTTAGAATAAATACTCATTTTTGTCCATGTGAAATGCAATTTTTCTCAATTTCTTCCCTATTATGACATATCTTTTCTCAATTTTATTCCTGAGTAATATTAATTTGTTTGATTCCACCATTTAATTAGTGTGCCATCTAAACTCTTAATGGAAAATTGACATGGAAGGTCTGAAACTTGTGTGGCTTGATCAATTAGATGTTTACCACTACTACAAAAACATACTTATAAGCTAGTTATTTCACAAATGCCATGATAGTTTGGAGACTAATGTCTATCTAAAGGATGTTGTAGGTTATAACAATTCACATCAATTTTTTAACTGATGTGTAAAACAAGAAACAATATCAATTTTTAACATACATCGATGCTTTTTTATTTGAAAATTTTTTTTATACATCAGCTTTTTTAAAAAAAAAATAAAAAAATCAACATCTTTTTTTTTTCACTAAAAATGTCATTTTTTTCACAAACCAATGTCTTTTCTTGATTACTAAAGACATCGGTTTTATATAAGAACTGACATCTTTAGTGGATAAAAAGATGTTGGTTTTTGTATCCCCTTAAAAAAACCTACTACTAGCTACATTTTTGCAGATCATACAACTAGCTAGCTACATTTTTATAGAAACATATTGCTATTTACATTTTTGCAAAAATAACCACCGAACCAAAATCTATAATCATCCAACATAATCCCAATTTCAACAAGTTCAAACATTTGATTGGATCAATAAAAAATTCAAGATATTACAAAATTAAAATCAAAACTTGTCAAATTAACAACAAATCTATATATACTAATAAATTATTTATTTTTTGAGTAAATCCCCTCAATTGTTCTTCTCCTTTAGTTAAGCCTTTGAGATTCATTATTTGAAAAAAAAATAGTAATTTTCATTACATATTTGTGGAAGCATTTAGATCTACAATTATTATTTTTATAAATACCATAATAACCATATCAGGAAAAATAACCATCTTTTCAATAAATAAATATATGTGGCGATAAACAACTTGATAGAATCAATGTAGATTCTTTGTATCCTTTGAAAGGATTATAAGGGTTAATGGAAGAAGGAAACCAACAAGCATATAATTAGGAGAAATGCATACCAAGCTTTGAAATATCTTCTTGAAGTATGGTAGCCACATAGAAATGCATAAATATTTAGTGAAATGCATATAAGTAGTTGTCAAGGGTCACTTAGAGTGACAATATTATTATAGTCTATTCTATTTAGAGTTTTATTCAAGTGAGTGAAATAAACACATAATCAAGTATAAGAATCTAAACTAAAAATTATATAGATAATTGCCTACATATACAATAAACACATAATTAATTGCCTTCAAAAAAAATTTTCTAATTTTTTTATTGGGGGATCTTCAACACATGTCCCTTCACCATGATCATCTCACATGTACAGCTCTTCCAAGTTGCCTTCATAATTCACTGGAGGTAGTTCTGAAGAGAAAGCAAGGGTCTCCTCAATATCATTACTTATGTCTTCTTCATCCCCATCCTTAACAATTTGCCTTCTCCCTTGAAGAACTACAAGCTACTTCTTATCAATCGAGTCTGTGATATACAAAACATGTTTTGCTTGGGATGCCATTATGACTGATTCCCTCTTATAACCCTCCCTATTAAGATTCACCAACATGAACCCTATTTCATCGGATTAGATACCATTGTTATTCTCAACCCATATACATCGAAACATTGGCACCCTAATTTGGTGTAGTCAAGTTCCTATATGTCTTCAATGACCCAATAATATGACATATTCGTGTATACAAAGATTTTATCTTTGGAACTGAAAACATGCATTGACTGAGCCACCAAAGTAACCCCACTATTTTTTTTAAGGGGTTTTATCATCTTTCCTCTTGATGATGATGTAATATCTTGTCAACCAGTTCTTGAAGTCTATTCACTGCTCCTTAGCAAGCTTTAAGATTTCTTTTCTCCTCCCCGCATCAACATCAAAGGTAGTCTACCAAATAACATGCACATAGATTATACTTATATACAATTATTCTGAGAAGATAATTTTATATATCTTAAACACAAATTATAGATAAGTAATATATACCAAGACATCCTATCAAATGTTCTCCTTGATGTCCTTTGGTACTTCTTTCTAGTGCTCAATATTGATTGGCACTCTAGTGCGTGCCAACATTCCAAGGCAACACTTATATTTAGATGACCTAACTCCAGTTGCCCATCCCTTAATGTAGCACCCCTTGTACTCTTCTCACTTTGCTGGAAAAGATCAATATGACTATTTAAAAGGAATAAAGAAAAATAAGTTAACCTTACAAAATAACAATTTAGGGAATATGTCATCATCTAATAATTATTCACAACTGATTTATAAAACTATATAATAATGAATGTTTATTCAAAACGAAACTACTAATTCAAGGTGGAATAAGTTGAACATGCAATACATTTATATAACAAAAGAATATAATGAGTATGATAAATCAATATAATAGTGCCTTAAAGAACAAAGAAGGCCTTTTTCAGAGTAAAACTAATCCTATCATGTTATGATGGTTATGTGAAGGCTATCTACAAAAATTCATGTCATAAGCTACCTTATACCAACCAAAATTGAAATCATGAGTGCAAAAGCTACCTTATACCAACCAACCACAGAAAAAAGGCATGACCAACCAATCATTTAGTTTATGAACCTAACTCATCAAGCCAATTTTTGAGTCGAATCATGAATGGTTCACAAATTAGCTTGATTCATTTCCAATTCTAATTTCAATCATTAGTATGTTGGTTACATAAAATTGGTTAAATTATGAACCATAAATATTTATTTATTTCTAAATTTTAAGTA
>JANHAO010004342.1:0-24387 GCA_026873985.1 Saraca asoca
AGAGATATCTCTTATCTTTCCTACAAGATAAGAATCACATCAATTGGACAAGTATAGCTCAAGTTATGCTAGAATTACAGAAACTACTCAATTTGGCCAAAAATGCAAAAATTTGTATAATGTTGCCAATTGACTCCACATGATAGAAATACCTTAACACAGCTGGAATTATGCAATTTTGGCTCTTAAAATGCTAAGTATGGGGATAAATAAATGTGTCAAATATTGTGTTATCAACCTGTCAGAAATTTTTTTACCCATACCCTGCCTGTACCTGCGAACACTGTATCGGATTCGGGTACAGGTTTATACCCATGGGCATATCCATCAGAATTTTAAAAAAATATATATACATAAAAGGAATGAGGCAAATTATGATTTGACCCCATAAACTTTTCACTGACTTCAAATAGGTCCTTACTAAAAATATGAAATTATGTTATGGCCTTAATAAAAAATATCAAAATTTCACTTCTGTCCCTTAACCAACATTTTCATTTTTCTTGAAGTATTACATACATTACTCAAAATAGTGTCATTTTGAGTAGTGTTTATATAAGAAAAATAAAGATTTTTATTTAAACAGATATGGGTATGGATATTTTCTCATACCCATACCCGTAATCATACCCACTATAGGTATAATTTTCATACCCATGCCCGCCTGTAAACACTTTTTCTCGTACACATATCCACCCATTACGGGCAGATATCCACAGATAAATGGGTACGTGGATAAAATTGTCATCCCTGCACAGTACCTTGAAAAAGTTGTCCCTTAACTCATGAGTTCTACACTACTTTATAGTTAACATCCTGCTATCCCGGGAAACACAAAAAAATAAAGTCACATGTGTAGACTTGAACCTTATAACCTTACTACAGGAAAGAGGAGATGTGACCTGTCAAAACCACCATGAAGTATATGTTGATTGTAGCTTAGCGGGAGACTCTAAGATCTTTATCTTATTGAATGGTTATTACAGTTATCTTGATCTACCTTGGATATGGATTAAAGGATTTTGAAGGATGTCATTCAAAACCCATCTATATGAATATGTTCTTCAAGTTGGACTATAAGATGGTTAGAGGCTGGTGTGTCTTAAAAATCAAAATGCGAGACAAGCAATGAACAGAAGCTAGGAGCGAACCATGAAGCAACTCTAAAAGTGGACAAAGAAGGACACTAATTTTTAGGATCCATTGGGTAAGAGTCCGAAGGAACACACCACACTTTAGGACTATAACAACACGCAAGGACTTGAAGCAATGGATCAAAAAATTCAAACCTCTGATGCATTAATGAAATAAAAGATGAATTGTATTAAAGAACATTTATAAACATCTGAAATACAAAAATTTTAGACATAGAGCAAGATTCAGACTAAGATAATAAGATTAATGTTTTTTTGTTTATATTAAGATTCGAGTAAGATTCAGGATGTCACATTACTTTGCCCATGTATAGGTCTAATCAGCCATAGTTAATAATGGTAAAGGTTCTTAAGATTTCTAGGGTGGCAATCGATCATACCATACAAGAGTAATTAGGTTTGAAAATCAAAAAAATTTCTCCTATTTTCTAGTTTTCACTTCCAATCCACTCTCTCTCGCAAGAGTAATTAAGATTCACTATGGATCCTAGTTACTTTACGGTGTGAAGGTGGAAATTAGATAAGGAAAATAGCATAACTCTTTCAAGATAGGAGTTCTTGAATTAATGTAGACAATTGAAACCAAAGAAGCATGGGACTGAACAAAGAGAATTCTTGGTTACCTCATAATTCTGAAGATAAAGAGAAAACCAAGAAAAGGAATTTTGGGAGCTGGTTTTGTGATTTTAGTTCAAAATTCAAATAATTTTTTAATTTTGTAAATAAAAACAATTTAAGCAGATTATGCTTATACAAATATAACTTCATAATGTAATAACAAAATATTCACACATAATAAAAAGGTTAGAAACAAAATATTTTCAATTTAATGGGATTTATATTTTATATACTGACAATATAATTATATTTACATAAGTGGTACACAAAATACAATCATAATTCTTGATTACCTCTTAAGTGGTGCAGTAATACCCAACATTATCTTAAACACTTTCCCTTTTTTAATGTCATGGATATGTGTGTTTATGTGATTTCCACTCCAATTAACAAAAGTGGTGGTAGATATTGTTGTTAAAATTGTTATTTGATAATTGTTAAAACTTGTTAGATATCACAATTTCAATTGATTAAATTGTTAAAATTTTCTTTGATAATTAATTGAAATCGACCGAAATCTTTTTGTTAACCAATGTTAATTGAGTTATTAATTTTAATCGGTTAGAATCAATTTTTTATAATTAATCGGTTAACATATATAATTGAAATCATGTTGGGAGTCAATTTTATTATTGTTTTTTCTATATATATATATAGTAATAATTTCCCTTTTTGAAAGTCTCTGATATAGAATATTAATTTTTCTAATTTTTCAATTAATTTTGATTAATATTGATTAGAATTTCTGAAATTGAATCCACTCATAATCTAAAAATTTGACCAATTTTTTCTCGATTCTATTGTTACAAAATTTTAACCAACTTTATTTGATATTTTTCAATTACATTTAGTTGGAATGAAAATTGTTGACCACCCTAATTAAATCCATCTGAAAGCTTCTCTTTTTAGGTTACCCGTAATATATCTGAGCTGTATAGTTTTATCAACTCAATCGTTATGAAATCTGAATAATAATCCCAGTGACACCTGTTATTGGAGACTTGCACCACTTTACCAGCAATGCATAACAGTCCATCCCGGGCAATGGTCCATTTTGTCAACTGTCAAACTGAGGTGGTAGGTAACGTGAGTAGGTATCATCCAAACCTCATCTCCCACCCCGCCACTTTCAGTTGGTGCTGCCATTTCTCACCAACTCTCTCCTTCTCAGCGTGGCTTCTCATTTCCCAATCTCATCTTTTCCTAATTCGCCATCTCCCATATATACAAAACTTTGCTCCATCAAATTTTAAATATGGCTTTATACTCGACGGTAATGGAGGAGATAACTCTTTACACTGGGTTATCGCCGACGGCTTTCTTCACCATTCTCGCTATGATGGTCGTTGTTTATAGAACGGTTTGCGGCATGTTTGTGTCACCTGAAGATTTTAATAAGCCTCCAATCATTACGGCTCCGAACAATGTTGCGTTCGAGAATTCCAACCCGGAAGACAAACCGGTTCAATTAGGTGAAATTACTGAGCAGAAATTGCGAGCGTATAATGGCTCTGACCCTAATAAACCTCTATTGATTTCAGTTAAGGGTCAGATCTACGACGTTTCTAGCGCCAGGTACTCAAATTCATCATTTTTTTTCTCTATTAATTCGCTCTTTGATAATTTTCACTATTGGGTTTTTTGGTGGGTTGGAAAGTGAAGGGATAATGAGGGCATAATTGAGCCAGGTGTATTTGCTGTTGTTAGCTGTTAGAATTAATTGCGTAAACAAATTTGGTTTTCTTCCTCAAATCACGATTCTGAAAGTCTTTGTTTGGTTTATACTTTTATACCTTTAAGTTCAGAATTTTATCACTCAAATCATGACTCTAAAGTTTGTTTAGGACAACGAACAAGCTAGCATATTCTTGTCGTACAAATCTGGTATCTTTGCAAGATGTTGAACCTTTGAATCAAAATACATGCTTGGTGAACTTAAGCACAATTAATGGTTTTTGTTAAGTTGGAATGTTATCCTGGATTGTTGAGGCTTTTTCTTTTTCCAAAAAAATGAAAAATTGGTTGTATTATATTCCCAAGTTATATCTGTATCCTGTTTTCTATGCTAGTTGTTGGAAAAATTGTGAATTTAACTATGAGGATTAATTTGTGAATTTAACTATTGCTAAGTATTGTATTCAAGGGAAGTGAACAAAAAAAGAAGAGTACAAACAAATCCACATTTTAGTGTATAAATGACATGTTATCATAGTAGAAATTATCTTGTAATACCTTAAACATTCTATAACTGTTCTAGTCTATCCTGATTCCTGCATGAATGACCTAAACTTGCACTATGATGACACTATGACTTCCATTTTCTTCTACATGCACTTTTGGAAGGAATTTTTGGTTAATCCTAATTCCTAAGACTACTCTGTGGATGAGTTCTTCAACCAGCTTTAGGTGTCCGTTTAAATATGATTTCACCCCATTTATGCCAAATTTTATTATTTAACTTACAAGTAAATAAAACTTTTAGTTCCTGCCATCCTGCGGTGGATGTTCACTCCATTTATGTTAGTTATCCCTTATCCCATCTTACTCCTATCAAGCACCAAAAGCAAGCTATCATTATTTTGCTTCTTGGTTAATGGTGTGCGAAGGTGATATTCTAGTTATATTGTATAACCATCTATATTTTCTCTAAATGCAAGCATCAAATTCCATGTATGCAGGAATTTCTATGGTCCCGGTGGACCATACGCCATGTTTGCTGGAAAGGAATGTAGCAGGGCCCTTGCTCTTCTATCTTTTAAACCTGCAGATATGAATGGGAACCTTGAAGGTTTGGGTGAGGAAGAACTTACAATTCTAGAGGATTGGGAGTTTAAATTCATGGAAAAATATGTGAAGGTTGGTCAGCTTGTTCCTGAAAGAAGCACTCAGCAAATTGAACACGAAGAGCAAATCCAAAACGAGTTGAACCTTGATGAAGGCAAACAAGAACAAAAATAGGAATCAGTATGCTGATGGAAGCTGATAGGATAAAGCATCTGAGCTATCCTTTTAGTTCCTTGAGTTATCTCTGCTGGGAATGTGACTGCTTGATGAAGCCGCATGGTAATGTATGTTTGTCTATTGTACTATACGATGACCACTAAAACTTACAATCAAGGAAGCCAGTATGTAATGGTGACAGACAAGAACCTCTACAGTGACCACTTTTTCCTTGCTGGTTGACACGGTTTCTGCTGTCCCAACTTTCCTACTCATTTATGTTTTTTAGGAGAAACTCTATCACAAAATAGAAAAATATTACTTGCACTTTTATTCCTTTATAATCTTTTCTGTAACTACATATATGGCACAATTTAATTTAAATTGATAGATGAAAGTGAATGTAGCATATTCCACTGCCGTTATTTCTACTTTTTCAACTTTCATACGTTTTGTTTTTTTCAAAAATTTTATAAGAAAATTCATATATAATCCTCTTAACAAAAATTAAAATGTTTTTATATAGCTACTTAACTTAATCCTCTAAATATTAGTCCGAATCTCCCGTTCCCTTGTAGTTTATTGTTAAAATATTGTTAATTTGTGTGGTACAGTTGCTGGTTATTGGATGGCAAATATGTATTCATATTCCCTCAGGTTAGGGATTTTGAGGCGGAAAAAATTTATCAATCTTCTAAATGAAATGAATTTCTACTCCTATGGTTATAATACATTAATGGTAATATGGGGGTGAGGACAACCTTTTTTTTTTTTTTTTTCCTTGCAGTGACCGCAAGAGGTTCAAATATAGAAGAACAAGTATCTCAAAATCACAAAGTATACTTTAAATAATAATGAAAATAAAGACTTACAATTAAAACCTTTATTTTATACGTTTAAATTTGAACACATTTAATAAAGCCTAACAATGGAGACGTGATTAAGCAAGGAATTAGGATTTTGATGGAAATTTATCCCAAATCCCAATAAAAAAGGTTCGAAAGTTAAGTAAATTGTAGATAATAAAAAAATATAAATTATCCCTTTCAACTTTGATATAATTATATTTAACATTAAAATTATTATTTTTTGCAATTATTTATAAAACTATTTATAAGTGATAAATTGGACTAAAGGTCAATCTTTGTGAGTGATTTGAGAGGACCAACATATTTGATTTAACAAGAAACCTTATGGAAAAATCAATGATAGTATGGATGCTTTATGACTCAAATTTTGGAGTAATCAAACTTGTATATTATTTTTTTGATTTTTCTCTGTTTTAAAAATATTTTAATCATTTTGATATGAATTGCTTGTCTAGTACAAATAAAAAAATACATGATTACAATCTTTATATTTTTATTTTTATGTAGATATAATGTAGTACTTAGATTCTTTTTAAACCTATAAAAAAGTATTTTTAGGAATAAATATAAAAATTAATAGTTATAAATATTAAAAGTAATTATCCTAAAATTGAAGGGGATAATTTGTATTTTTCCCTTATTTGTATAATCCTCATTTTTATGATTGTCATTTAGCTAATAAAAATGATATTTGTGGTAATTGAAATTATTAGATAGATAATATAAATAGGAATTATACTCTAATATTATTTTTTCATATAACCAAGTTTAATATTCAAATGGAACAATTTTCTCCTATCTCATACAAATACAATTGAAAAGAATTCTAACGTACTCAAATTAAAGTTTGAATGTCAATATTTTGATTATACGGCAACATTATATTTTAAAGAAGCAAAAATGGACGGTTAAGATAAAACGGCTATGAGATTGGCTTAACTGATTAAAAGTTGAGGACATGATATTTATATTTTTTAATTATAGCTTTTGTTGTAATTCCAAACCTAGCAATGGTATACGTGCTTTACGTGTTATGCCACATAAGAACCTTTCACAAACCCATCCCTACACATTGAGTTCAACTTAAATAATCTTAAATGCAATTCGTTTATAAATATATGTACATGTAATATTTAACATTTTTTTTTAGAAATATGAAAGTGCTTTTAATTGACAAATTAAAGTAGCATAAGATTTCGTCACGCAAAAAAAAAAATATATGATTTGTTTAAATATAAAAAAATATGATTTGTTTAAATATACAAAATAAATATATAGGAAAAGAAGTCCAATTTCTTACTTCCTTTTTTTTTTTAGTTGTCTCTCGTTTATTTCTTGTTCATAAGAGGTTACTAAATTCCTATTAACATGAATCCACTTCACAAATTACTCATTTCAACATAGAATTTGATTGTTACTTTTGTTGAGAAGCCAAAGATTCATTAGTAATTTTGAAAATAGTTTTATTTGTATATGTATTTCTCACATGACATCATTTTAAATTAAGTTGACCCAACATGTTTAGAATATGTGAGAGTCAATTAAATTTAAAAGAATGTCGTATGTACATATATAAAAAATTATAATACATATTTTTCTATACTTTCTCTTATGAATTATGTTATATATATATATATATATATATTTATAAGTTATTTTAGATATAGGGCAGAGCTTTCAAGGGAAAGGGGCCTCTTAGAATTTTAAAAATCATGTATTAATATTATGTCATTATATATAAAAAATTTTAATTTTTTTTTTTTTGCATAAGTTACTTCACCTTCCTAAAATTTTAGGTTAAGATTCAATGTTGTAATTATATATATATTTATTTATATGCGTATATATATGTAAAAGTATTTAAATTATTTTATTTTCTTTTATTCTTAAAAAACATGTCTAATTTGTTTTCTTTTAAAAAAAGTTATTATTTAGTTAATTAATATGAGTGTGCATAGTTATTTGTACATGACCAACTATTGATGGCAAAAAGAAGAAAGAGAGTAAAAGTTTCAAATCAATGAGAAGATGGGTGACCTTGTGCCTTATAAAGCAGGGGTACGCCTTCCTAAATGCAAAGGCGCCTTTTAGGGAAAAGGAGAGTAATGACCCTCGCCACAAGAGAACAAAATCATACGGGCACACCTGGCGCACCTAATCGTTAAGTCCAAAGCGAACAATACCTCATGCGTGGGGCAAGGCTCATTCTAACCGTCATCATTCGGCATGCCCAGTGAGACTCCTAAACCTTGCCATGCACAAGCCCACCTAACTTGGGAGGCTTATGTTGATGGTAAAAAGAGTGAAGGGAGTAGAAGTGCCACATTAATGAGAAATCGAATGACCTTGCATCTTATAAGGCAGGGATTGACCTAAACGCAAAGGTGCCTTTTGGTAAGAAGGAGGGCAATGACACTTATTCCAAAAGGATAAAACTATACAGACACACTTGGCGTACCTAATTACTAAACCCAAAATGGATAATAACTTATGTATGGGATAAAGCTCGTTCCAACCGTTATCACTAACTAAAAAAACTAAATAAAAGATATGAAATTAGATATGGAATTAAGTTTTCTTGATAGCGAGTGGATAGAAATAAAAATAGTAATATCTCAAACTAACAAAAAAAAAATAGTTAAACGCAGGGTAAAATTAAAAATAAAAAAACTTTCAAACCATTGCCACAATAGTTTACTAATTTACTTGTTAAATAAATTGTTTACAAAGAAAGAGTCCAAGTGATGGTCATTCGGGTATCCATACCCTAATTTTTTGTCCAGGTAGGGAGTAACAATCTAAAGAAACGGCCAATAGTGGACCACGAAGTCCGTTTACCCGCCATGAACCACTCGTTGCAGATGCAGAATAATGCAATTCTAGTTTCCAGGGAACCTTTCCCACTTTCCCCAGAAAAAAAGAATTCAGTGGGAAAGTTTATGAATTGAATAAAAAATTAATCAAGTATTATCATGGATCATTACAGGGTTCTAGGTCTGAATCGGAACGCTACCAAAGATGAAATCAAGGCAGCGTTTAAGAAATTGGCCTTCCAATTCCACCCAGATAAGCATTCGCAATCGTCTAAGGCCGTAAAGGACAATGCTACTCTCAGATTCAAGCAGGTCTCCGAGGCCTACGAGGTGCTGATGGATGATCGCAAGCGTGCTGATTATAACATACGCTCACGGGCTGGGTATGCTGCTGGTGGGAGTGGGAATAGCGGTTACAATTATTATCATTATTATAGTTATAATTATGGTGGGAGTGGGAGTGGGAGTGGGAGCAATTATCGTTATAAACCTAGATATGAATCTGGGTCGGGGTTTAATGTTAATAGCATTACATCAAAGTTCGAGCTTTTCCTCCGGTTTCTCACAACTCGAGCTTTTCTTCTTAATCTTGGCTTTGCAGGGTAACTTTCTTTTCTTTGTCTATGCATTTTACTGTGATGATTATGGCTTATGCTTGTTTTACTCTGAATTGCGTATTTCTTGATTTGCTTCTTATTAGCACACTCTTTGATTTGATAGTTTGTTTTTTTTTTTTTTATGGAAGATTTGATGCTTTCTATTGTTCAACGTTTAGACTTGAATTTGGAATTAGATGTTTTGATCAATTCATAATAGAATTCTTTGAGGTTGCGTCATTTCTTATTATAATCACAATGCTGATGTATTTTGACCTTTAGTATTTTCCTGTCTTCTCTCTTGGAGCTTATAGCCATTTGTTCTAATTTTCTCATACTCTTCCACTTGAGATTAATACTAACTAAAGTCAGCTATTTGCTGTTAGGAATAATAAAGGATTTTATCATTCTCTTGCTCACTTTACAGCGTTTTGGCTCTATGTGGTGTCAAGCCTATTCATGTTATTTTTGGACTAGTACTTCCTTCAGTGTGGCTTCAAGATGGGGATGAAAAGGATGATGTAATAAGCTGGTTGTACATTGATTTTTTTATCTGGTTATTGGTCCAAATGGGTAGGGGTGGTCTGCTACTTGTTATGAATGTATGTCCCTGACATCTCGTAGATTGATTAATTAGAGCATGTGACATAGTGAGGATGCAGATTGTATTATGGTGTCTTCGAAATTTCAATTTTATGCCAAATATTCTCCTTGGTTACGGGTTTGGTTGGTTTTACCAAGCGGTTCTTGGTAAACATGTCTGATGGAACTTGCATTGATTTAAGTCAGCAACCATGTTGGAACTTGGAAGTCAGAACTCAGAACCATAGTGAACATAGGTCCAATAGGTGCTGAGGATAAGTGCTGGTACTTGATCTGCATTTTTATTTCTTGGACAGATTGCAGATTCAAATCAGCACAAATGCAACTTGCTTCTATCTCCCTCTTTTGCTGTGTGACTTACTGAGATCCTTAATCTGCACTTATGAATAAGCATTTATGCATTTAGTCTCAAAATATCATGCTGATAGCCTGACACAAGATTTTCTTGCAGAGCTTTATTAGGTGGGATAGTTGTTATTGATACAAGCAAAGAAGCCTTATGGAAGATGCACAATTCTGGGGTAAGCCATTGATTTCTCTTTTCCTGCTTAATATTCCATCATATGATTTCCATTTGAGCTAGTCCTTGTCTTTGTTTTTCCATCCGTTAATTATAAAGTTGAATTATTAAGGTGTTTTTCTTTTTGTTTTTGGGGACAAGGGTTAATACAATATAATATTAAGTCTATTTTGAAATATGAGTTATGGATTTGGTGACTTTTTGTTGTATTTTAATACCTTTCATTAAATTTCTTGAGTGATTCCCATATGGACACGTTTGATTACAATTATAAAACATGTCTTTTGCAATTGATTCTTGGAAGTTTCTTTACAATATTATTATTGTTTTAATCTTTTTACTTCCTATGCTAGCCTTTTCATGTTGCACCTTACTGAATTGCTGCTTTATACTTTTACATTTTCAAATTTGCATCCAGAAATCATTTGAGGAGACCATGGAATCCATCGAGAAAGCCAAAGCTCACAGAGAAGATAAGATGAAGGAAGGTCATTGATTGAATTTGCCAGTTCTTTCACTCATCATCCTACAATTTTCTTCACTTCAACAGAAGTAATACTACATGTAATTATAGAATTATTATTATTTTATTTTATGGAGGAGATAGGGGAGTTTTCTGCTTTACATGAGAGTTCTGATAACAGGCAGTGTTTTCTGGTTGCTTTTGTTTTCTCCTGTATTTTCCCATCTTCACTGTTCTCTCCCTCTTCCATTTTATTGCTCAGTAATACACAATGTATTATCTTAGTCTATGCAATGCCTCTGCTTCAGATGTAAACATATTTAACAGGATGCAGTTTCATGTAGATAAAATCATAATCCTATTATTATGTTCAATTGTCTGAAAACCTGGTCATTGCAGCTACTCTGCCACCCTCCTGACAAAGCAAACTTGTTGCAGGCTTATAATGTCTTTTACGAATATTTTCTCTTGACCTGATATTTTTTATCCAATATGTAGGAAGAACTGTGATATGTTTCATTGATCCAATATGTGGCTATTGTAGGAAGAACTTTGATATGTTTCAAAGCTAATAGTATCTTTGCAAGGCCATCTTACTAGTTTGTTGCATAACTAGCTCTAAGACCATCTCCAATGGTGCAATCCATTGGAGTTGCTTAATTCCTCTTTTTATGGGTCCCATCATTTTATATCATCACTTTTTACTTTGTACTACTTTAAGCAACTCTCCACTTCAATGGTGCAACTCTAAAAAGTTTACTAAATGAATCTCACAAGTTACCCCACATCTTTATACTTCATTTATATTTATTTTTATTTTAACTTAAAATATTAACTCATTTGTATTTTAATTTTGAGATAATAAATACATAAAAAATTTAAAATATATTAAAAATATAGTAAATTTATTTCAACGAAATTTTTTTGATCATAATAAGTTAAAAACGATGACAAATATATAACATTATATAATTAAAATAAAATTTAATATAAGCCAATAAAGTCCAAATTGCCCTTCAGGAAATGGAAAAATAAAATAAAATTAGAATCTCTCTCCCTTCCTTAGTGGTGCAAATTCAGAGTCAAGTATACGAATACAGAATAATCGAAAAGGAAAACTGTGAAAACCACCCAACATAAAGCTTGGAAGCAAAATGCAATCTTCATAAAAATAACAAGACGACCCCAAAATTTTAAGCTCGAGTGCATTCCAGAGAATGCAGAAGCGAGATATGGGATGAAAAGAAGTTGGTATAGCTTGAAGACGAAAGCAGAAAGTGTCGGTACAATCCTGTGTTTGCAGACAATGTTAGTGTGATTTAGAGAGAAAAAAAAAACTTAAGAGCCGGTTCATAGACAAACAACGGTGATTACAGCTGGATGTCATCTGGAATTGCTCCAACTGTGAACTTATCTAAGAAACGGTTCTTAAACTTAAGAACCACATAAGTATCTCCCATTGGAGATGCTCTAAGAGCTAATTAGGTGTAACTGAATGAGGGATAGTGCTTGAATGAATTCAATTTTGAATAAAAGCATTAGTGCATCTTCTCTGGAACCTAGTTAACTCTTTCTTTTTTTTTTTTTTTGGTTCATTTCTTAAATTTGAAGCAATAAAAGTTCCTTCTTTCCAACATTGAATCCTGTCTAACCCTAGGAAACCTTAAACACCCAACTTTATCATTCAGTTAGTTAGCCTATTAGTTTATCCTAATTTCTCATAACGGTAACAAAATTATGAGAATCTATAATCTTGTGGCACAGTTTGGAGAATAAAGAGAGAACTCAGAGAACATGGAAAGAGGGAGACAGATGCCTTTTCCATTTTGGTAATTAAAAAGGGCCTACGAAAAAAAAAATATTGCAAAATCAAAACAGAACGAGATAAAGGGACCCTTCAAACATCAGGAAGAACCAAAGCTCCTCAAACTTTCTTGAGGAGAATTAAGATGGTGTTTAGAAATAGTGAAACACCATAAACAGCTAACCAATATACACAAGCCTTACATGAACAGCTGCGGAATCATGTAATTTTAGGAATCTAAACATCCTCAAAAATTTCATGTGATCATATTTAATTTAATTAAAAATATTTCTAAAAATATTATAATATTATGTTTATATTTGTATATTTACAAAAATCTTGACAAATATTTAAAAATATCCGCATTGAAAAATTGGATAGTCATTCAAAGATGAGTGGCCACTAGAAGTCAATTAATTAACCATGGTCAAATACTAGAAGTCAACCAATCAAAGATGGTTAACCCAAGAAAGTTTGCTTGTTAATGTGATGGAGAATGGTCATTGGAGGTAGATAATGGTTTGAGGTGGCACTGGTACTAAGGAGAAATTTTATCTTACTCATGGAATAAGAATTTCTTTCTTTCTTCGAGAGACAGACACAAATTTTAAAGTAAGAAGCATATAGGTCCTACAATTGAGAAGCTCCTCATACATTCTTTGGATCTATTTTTAAATTTTTACTCCAGGATAGATTTCAGCATAGACTAGGACAATCCTCTCAGCCCAAAAAATTAGGATTTGGACTTAAAAAAAGTCCAAATAGTATTCGGATTTTTTTCAAACTCGATTAACAATCAAACCAATCTTGAATCAACACAAATACAATTAGACGAACCTGGCTTGAACTAAATAAATATACATTATAAATAAATATACCTTATGATACATAAATTAGTTATAATTTATTAAATTTTATAATAAAAGCATTTTGTTTAATATAATTAATAATTATACATGTTTAAATATCTTATATTTAGTTAAAATATTTTTTATGTAAAAAGTTATTTTTAATTATTTTTAAAATCTTAATTATAAATTAAAAATTTATAAAAATTAAAAAGATTTGAGCATTGGTTGGAGCCTCAGACTATAAAGAATAAAAATTGGGTTGAGTTGAGCCAGGTCAATTTTATTCAAAAAAAATTAGGGTCGGACTTAAGTCAATGTATAATGTATAATTTCATATAAAAGGTCTAGCCTGTTAACCCAAGACCAAACCCATGATTACCTCTATGTCAAGAATGATAAAAAATTATATGAGAAATAATTTTTTTGGGAAGTAGCAAATGAATATATTATTTGATTAATCACTGATTAGCAAAATGAAAGAAGTAGAATTTCATGGGAAGTCTAATTCGCATAAAATGAAAAAAGTTGTTTTACTTACCCCCTTTAAATAAGAAGAACTTTCGACGGAAACTTTTAATTCCTATAGTCAACTAACAAACTTTGAGCATTTCCTAAGAAGTTGATAAGAGAAGTTACTTTATGAAAAATTCAACTTTCTACGAAAATTTACTTCTTGTGTTAACTATACAGCCTCTAAGATAAAATGTCCCAATAGTGAGACATTAATGAAAAATTGAGCAAATAAATGTATTTGGATGAATATTGAATTAAAGTTATTTTCACAAATACATTTATTTCCAAATAAAATCTTCTTACCTGTGAACCAAATATAATAATATTGAATTTCCTTAAAATATTCCCTCAAATAAAAAAAGAAAAAGATATTATGAATCAACCACCATCTAAATATGAACCGACTTCACATTCCAATCTGTCTTAAGCATGAGATTTAGTCCATTATTTAAGATTTCTCCCTATCATTACACTCTCCTTTTTTGGGCCTTTAAATTGTGTTTGCATATTGTTTTTTATGCAAGTCATAAATCTTATGAGTTACAAGGATTAAATGGTGAGTTTAGTTATTGCAAATATTGAATGGAAGGCAAGTGAAAAAAAAATAAAGAAAATGGATAATTCTCAATCCACACTCTATTTCCCACATTTTCTTCAATCCAAAATTCTAGGTTTCACTTACTTATTAAAGAGAATGGGTGAGATTGTGTAAATTAGAATGTGAGTATAGCATTGTTGGCAATATGCTAAACACTTAATTCACTAATTAGTGACTATTAAAAGTAGGATGTGGCCAAGGACAGGTATCATCGTTAAAGTAAAAAGGCCCTCACTTATGGGATGGGGTAAGTCCCCAGCCTTATAAGGCACAAGCTCACTTGACTTCTCATCGATGTGAGACTTGTTTTACCCCTTCCTCATTCAATGATGATGATTAAGGTGAACTTGTCCCACATGAGGTATTGTCTGCTTTGGATGTATCAACGGGATAGGTATAGTGCCATCTCACCCTTAGATGAATCTACACGGTTTTGCCCTTTTTCCTTAAAAAGGCCCTCATTTGTGGGAGGGGTGAGCCCCTAGCCTTATAAGACATAAGCTCACTCAACTTCTCATCGATATGGGACTTCTTTTACTCCCTCCTCATTTTTACCATCAACATAAACCCCCAAGTCAGGTGGGCTTGTGCGTGGTGTACGGGTAGGAGGTCTCCATAAATGGCACCAATGATGATGATCGAGGTGAACTTTTCCGGCATGAGGTATTGTCCTTTTTGGAGTGTCGATAGGGGGATGATGATCGACCCCCAGATGACTTCTCATAGTTTTATCCTTAAAAAGGCCTTTACATGGGAAGGGGTGAGCCCCTAGCCTTATAAGGCATAAGCTCACTCAACTTTTCATCGATGTGAGACTTTGCTTTTGCCCCTTCTTTATTTCTACCACAACATAAGCCCCCAATCGAGTGGGCTTCTGTGTTGTGTAGGCAAGGGGTCCTTATAGACAATGCCAATGATGATGATCGAGGTGAACTTGCCCCACATAAGGTATTGTTTACTTTGGATGTATCAATGGGCTTAGATATAGCGTCATCTCACCCCCAGATGAATCTATGCACCTTTGTCCTTTTTCCTTAAAGGGCCCTCACTTGTGGGAGGGGGTGAGCCCTTAATTTTATAAGGCACAAGCTCACTCGATTTCTCATCGATGTGGGACTTTTTTTACCCCCTCCTCATTTTTACCATCAACATAAGCCCCCCAAGTCAGGTGGGCTTGTGCATGGTGTATAGGTAGAGGGTCCCTATAGATGGCGCTAATGATGATGATCGAGGTGAACTTACCCCACGTGAGGTATTATCCGTTTTGATCCTTTTTCCTTAAAAGGGTCCCTACAAGCATAGTGTCATCTCACCCCCGGATGTATCTGCATGATTTGGTCCTTTTTCCTTAAAAGGATCCTCATTTGCGGGAAGGGGTGAGCCTCCAACCTTATAAGGCACAAGCTCACTCGACTTCTCATAGATGTGGGACATTTTTTAACCCCTCCTCATTTTTATCATCAACAATTTCTTTTGATAATTAAGTTACATTGCTTTTGTTATTTATATTTAATTTCCTTTATTTTTATTTTTTATAAGAAAATGTTCAAGTTATTCCACAATCTTCATAAGATCAAAATTCACTTATAGAAGTAAGAAGATCTTCATGAAGGAGCAATAAATATAAAAATATCGCTAATCGCTATCATGATTTTTTTATTGGCATATGCAGATATATATATATATATATAAAAGATAATTTTATGGCCTTAGCAATCTTGAGATATTTAGTTTTAAATTTATTATATGTAAGATAATCTACATTTCAATTTTTTTTTTGTTACATTTAATGAAATGTGTTCCTAATGTATTATATCAATTTGTTATTGTATTGGTTTAATTATAATTATATTATTGGTCTAAATGCTAGTTTATATGACAAAACATGGGTTAGCTGAGATGTAAAAATATGGTAAATTTTTCTAAAAAAAAATATTTAAAAAAATTTAAAAATATTTAGACGTGGTTTAAAACCATCTCAATATTTTCAAAAAATAATTGAAAACAATATAAAGGCAGTTATGAACATTATGCTTTGTGGAGTGAAGGTGTTCCGGCATATGGCATTTCAATGAAGTAAAACTTTCAGATGAAGGTCACACTGATGTGGACCATCAACAACTTTCCTACATATAGAATGTTATTTGGTTAATTAACTGTTGGAAAATTTGCTTGTTTGATATGTATAAAATCCACAAAAGCATTCACCTCAGAGCATGGGATGAAACATTGGATGTTTAATTGTCACATATAGTTTTTACCATACGATCATCCTTACAAGAGAAATAAGAATAACTTTATAAAAAATAAAGTAGATATATTGTAACCACCTCTAAGATTAACTAGTGAACAAGTTTTTCATCGAATTTGTTTCATTTCAAAAGTCACAAAGGTCAATTGGGATGCCAAGATATGGGGTGAATCACAATTAGACTAAGAGAAGCATATTTTAGGACTTGTTAAACTAGCAATCTAACTTACTTTGACACAATTTCAATGTCATGCACATAGAAAAAAAATGTCTTTGATAATGTCTTTATTATAGTGATGGATGTTAAAGGGAAAATTAAAGACAATACTATTAAGGTGAGGTTGAATTTGACGGAATACTGTAGAAGAAGAGAGTTGGAGCTTGAAGAGGTTGCAAATAGAAATATATATAAACCTAAAGCTTCTTACATCTTAAGCTTGGATGAGAGAAGGGCAGTTTGTGAGTGAGTCAAGGAGTTAAGGATGCTTGATTATTATGCCTCCAAATTGAATAGGTAGTCAATGCAAGTGATGGTAAGATACTTGTTATGAAAAGTCATGATTGTTATATTTTTATAGAAAGATTACTTCCTATTACCTTTTGTGAACATCCAGATCTTGTATGGAAGGCCTTAATTGAGTTGAGTCAATTCTTTAGGGAATTATGCTCAACAGTCCTACAAGAAGTGGAATTGCTCTAAATGGAACAAAATATTCTCCTGATTATATGCAAGCTTGAATGGATCTTCCCATTAGGTTTTTTTGACTCAATGGAACATTTTCTCATTCATTTGCCATTCGAAGCAAAGGTAGGTGGCTTTGTGCAATATTGATGGATGTATCCATTTGATAGATTTCTTAATAGGTTAAAGAAGAAAGTTAGCAATAGACCCAAAAGAAGTATATGTGAAGCTTATTTGACCAAGGAGATAGCTCAATTTTGTTAATACTATTTTGGCTTAAATATGCAATGGCAAAGCACAAGAATTGGTAGGAATGATGACTGAGGTGGTGATGCAACCTTGGAGCTAATTCTTTCCATCTTTAATCTTCTAGGACACTCCTTTGATTTTTGTTGATAGTGATATTTAGATGACGAAGAATTGAAATCAACCATAATACATATACTTTTAAACTATGATGAAGTGGATTCATTTAAAGAGTGAGTATTCATGTAGCTATCTTAATAGATTATTTCATATCTTTAACTTTGATAAACTCAAATTTAGAATACTAATTACCTAGATTGTTATTCCCTACATTATGTTTATTCATTGGTTGAAGACTATATATCTAAATATATAAGATGAGGACATTGAAGTAATGATCAATGCTCAATTTGCATTCTAATTTCGCTCTTTTGTAAGTATGTTAATAATTACTTATCCTATGTGATAGTGTTTATAGTTATATGATGAAATTTTGATGTGAAGTTATGTTATTCTTATGTTTACAATCTCTCAAATGGAGTAGTCAATCAATATCTTTTAGATTTAGCTTGGGGTCCTCTAAAAGCAGCCAAAACATTTCCATTAAATTTTGGCAATAGGTATAAGTTTCACACACACTAATGGAGTTAAGGGAAAAAAAATAATTAATAGTGAGGTATGTGTGAAGGGTACATGAAATGTCACAAAAGAGGAAGATGACTTTTATGATATTCTTAAAGAGATTGTACAACTTGAGTATCATAGATTACCAATCAAAAGGGTGGTATTTTTCTATTATAAGTGATTTGATCACATGTTAGGCCGTGGTATGAGAGGCAACCCAATACGACATAACTTAAATCAAACATACAAGATGAAATACCAAGTATGATTCATTCATCGTTACACAATAAGCAATATAAGTGTATTATGTATCATACCCACGAACAAAGAGAGATAAGCAAGGTTAATGGGTTGTTATAAAGACCAAGTCTTGTGGAATGGTCAAGGGCAAACATATAGTAGAGCATACTTACTAGGATAACCATATGTCATATGCACCTTAGTTGATTCTAATAGATGATAGTTGTTAACTTGCATGGTAAATATAGTGGATACGAAAAAGTGGATAGGCTAATAAATCTATAACAAAAGGGTGATGTTAATGAAGACAAAGAAGAAAAGGAAGATGATGATGAAGAAGATGTAGATGAAGAATTTGATGAATGATACTACCATTCAATATGTGATATGCCAATTTGTTACCCATATAAGTGCTAAATTACTTTATTCATTTAACACATGTATGATTATTTTCTACTTATATCATGTGTGAATATTTATAAATGATAGGTTGTAGAGGTGGACGAGGTTGAAAACCATGATCCCAGGGATAAGGTTCCTTCCAAGATTTCCCTAATAGCATTTCCTATGCTATAGTCAGTCGGAGTCCACTAGCTGCTATTCCTCCTCTTAGCTACACATTCATCCTTACACCCCGACTTACTCCTAGCCAGACAGAAGCACCTAGACAGGCATCGATGTAGCAATAGCCATCCCTAGATACATAGGGGATACCATCACTTATGCCACCACTATTTTTAGGTGCATCATCTGCCATGGGACATCTTTCACTCCCTAGGGTACCCATACCTGGTCTTAGGAAGACCATTATGCCTTATAGGATAGGGTATGTATTCTTGATTATATCTGGTATTCATTTTGATATGGACTTTATTTTTTGATTTCTTGACTATGTTTATTTTTATTTATTTAGGTTCTACTTGATCCATGAGTCAGTAGGCACCATACATCACATCATCATAAGCAAGTGTAAAGGTATATGGCTAGCATGGAAGAGTATTCCATAGCCCATCTAGAGGATACTGTATGCAGAGTTTAGGGTAAAGTTTTTATACTTTGTTTATAATTTAACTTTATCTTTTTAATTCTTCTTAAACTATTTAATGCTTTCCTTATTATTTAATTATAGAAGTATTGAAAGTGGAACCTTTTTTACAAAAAAGACATGTGAAAAAACTTCAATCACAAAGGTTTCATCAAAATAAAGGATATCATGGATGAAGTATGCAAGAAGAGGCCAACTCAATTTGGCTAGATTAGGGACAAAGAGTGGGAGAAGCTTCTCAAGTACTGGGAGGACTCTAAATTTAAGTTCATATATAAGTGGAATAAAAGGAACAAGGCATTGGATGCAGCTAGACAGGGTTCCTCCCTTTACACTGGTGGATCCATACTTATAGTAGAGCATCGTAAAATTATTTGAACTTAATGTTTCTTATGTCATTTACATTGTTGTAGTCATGTTTGTACCATAATCTACATTGTCCCTAAAATTTTTCATGTTATGCATATAGCTAAGATTGGGGTTGAGTCACTTATGGATAGCTTGTTTTGCTGCACCCATATGCAAAAAGAGAACCAATGGGTCTCGCCTAAAACTACACAGTCTTATGTAAGTAACTTCTCTTAACTTGTGTTTTTGTTATTCCTATATTATAAAATTAATAGTAAAATATTACATTTATAATATTAAATCATTAATTATTTCAATTTACAGGAGAACTACAAAAAAAAAAAAAAGAAAGACTTGGTTTTGACTTAAGCGCATAAAGGCATTGAGAGCATTGGAGAAACAACAAGTGAAGTGACCTAGCCATCTAACCTTGATTTGTTAGTGGACACTATAGGTAGGATGAAGAAGGGATGGATATATAAGTCTAAGGTCACTGTAGGCATGGCTGCATCGACTACTGCATCTCACTTTGAAAGCATTTCACTTATTGTAATACAACAACTCATATGCATTGTTGCTTAGATGCAACAGTAGATGCAAGCCATTTACTCTTCGATGAAGCAGCTTCTATAGAGTCAATAATAATAATAGAGCCGATAGTCACTGCCTCCTTCACTTCCTCCTCATCTATATGACTACTAACAGCCCTTGCATGTGGTTACCAACAGCCCCCATTTACATGTATCCGCCACCAATATAGCCATAGTTGTGGCTATTTTACCACAATCAGCTGGAACATTGTCATCACATACACCAACAACTGATGGATGGATGGATAGATAGATAAATGATAGGACTGACCAACAACTAGGTGTGGATGAGTTAGGTAGGCTTAGTTAATTGATCATAACAAACTAGGATTGTTTTTTTTTTTTAACCTGATGTCAACTGAATTGCATAGCAGAACTAAACTTAACTGAATGAACCACATTCGACTAGTTGATTTTGAGTTTTGACAAGTTGACACCTACAAGCTACAAAAAACTAATAGGCTAGAATGGAACTATAGAAAATTCATAAATATTGAACTAATTGCAGAATAAGGTATCTGTGTAAAAAATAAGGTATCTGTGCAAACCAATTGTAGAAATACTGAGAATTGAGTGATCAATCCATAAATTTTTCTAAAATTTTTAGAGAAATTTAGAAATAAAAATGAGAAATTATGTAAAAATTTCAGGAAAATTAAGTGATAAAAAAATATATCAAATATTATAGAAACACGAATATTCAAGCATTTCATTTTGAAACAAATTTAAAACAAAAACACAAAAATTATAAGGATAGATATTCAAACATCACACCGATTGGCTGATGCCTATCTTCACAGAGAATCAATGGAATGGAGTAATATTGGTCGTTGATAGTGGATTTTGTCCAGCAGCTCATCAATGATTTGCATTGGTGGGACAGAAATTAAGGGTTGAGCTCTATTAAGGTTAAGGCTTAGGGGAAAACTTAGGAGAAAATGAGATAATGTTGTCGAGGAATTGGCTAAAGTTCAGTTCTTTTCAAAAATTAAAGGGCAAATCAAAACAACGTTGTTTTGATTGCCCTTTAGTTCAAGTCTTGGGTGCATTTGGTTAAGACCACCTAGCCCATTATCGATCGAAACTCGATAACACAATATAATTTCTACTAGCCTTTGCCTAAAGCCAATCTTATACCCGACTTGAACACCAATTTTTAGTTCAGATCGGACAGTTTGATTAGGTTGGAGAAAAATGTCCACCCTTAATGGATAAAGCCAAATATGTTTGAAGGTATTGGATTGCCCACCAGTCAACAACAACAACAAGAAGATATTACCTAAGATCTGGAGACTGATGAATTCCTATTTGATCTTGGGATATAATGATATTTTATGTATTTTATTTGAATAATATATTTTATACATCATTTAATTTGAATAATACAATTTATGGATTATTTAACTAATTCTATATATTTATAACTACTTATATGGTTTGATTTTTTATTGTTAATTAAATAATAATTTTTAGAAATTAGAATTAAAAGATAATAAAATTAATTTCTGATTAAATTTTGTGGTTAATTGATTGATGGAGATTATTTGTGAAAAAATTATAATAATTTAAAAAAGTTGTATATATTTTGATGGATTTCTGATGGAATTTTCAATGGATTTTTTTGATGAATAAAAGAAAAAAAATAAATTTTTTAAAAAATCTATCCCCTTAAAGTGCAATTAGAAAATTCTTTTCAACAGAAAACATTTTCTAACAATGATTTAGTTGTCAGAAATCAATCTATTAGAACTTTTTTTTTCAATGGAATTATCTTAATTTACGAGGAAAATTTTTGTTGGAAATAACAAGTTTTGTTGTAGTGTATTTAGAAAATATGATTTGTTTAACTTGTACATTATTAATATTTTGTTGGCATTGTAATACCACTTATTTGATTTATATATAATTGTCATATAACTTTAACAATTGAAGCCTTACATGTTTTTTACTATTTTTAGATAATATTTTACCATTATTTGTTATAAGAGTATTATTATTATTGACTGCTTTTTTTATTTTATTTCTATAATATTTTATTATACTAAATATAAAGATGGAATGCAATACTCATTTCATTCATGATCATACTAAATAAATATGAAAAAAATAATGTTGATAAGAAAACGTAAGATAATATTAGTAAGCAATAATTTTAATTTCAATTTCAATTTCAATTACAGTCTTATTTAATAAATAAATATAAAAAATAATATTGAATTAAAACTGATTTATATGACTTAAACTTCCATAAAATTACTATATATTGTAAACATGAGGGTGATAATTTCATTCAATAATCAAATATTGATAAATGTTATAATTATTAGTTAATATTAATAAGCAAAAATTTTAATTTGAATTTCAATTTTAATATCATTTTCAGTCTTATATAGTAAATAAATATAAGAGAAAATAATATTTAATTAAAAGTAATTTATAAAGGATAATTTTAATGAGCGAGTGATACTTGATTGTTTTTGTTAAAGATGAAAGTCTTTTATGAAAGTTCTAAATGTACATATCAATCAATATAGTTAAAAAACATTAATTAATCATTAATATTGTCAATAAATGGAATAATAATAATCTTTAAAGTTTGTATATGTCATAATTAAAAAGAAAAGAAAAATACATATATATATGTATAATAATTAATAATCCACAATAAAATAACAATAGTATTATATTCTTTTAGTAATCATATAACAAATGTTAAATATCTTACAGTTAAACCTTCTTGCTATATTTACAAAAAAAAATCCGCTTGCTATTAGTATATTAAAAAAAATAAGAAAAAGATAATAATTCAATGGATAAAATATGATTCAATTGTAATAAATAATCGTTTATGTTTAAATTTGTTTATGGTAAAATTTGATTCAATTAGCCTAAATCTTAGTCAATTAAAATAGTTCTTGAAACCCCAAACTGCAGACTAGTTGGATAAATGAGAGATGAGGAAATGAAAAGGAAGAACATCAAAGGCAAAGAGAATTTTTTAATATAGTTCAGCTAAAATCTTTTGTTTGAATCCTTATGTCCACGGATGATGTTACTGCTGGAAAAATATTTGCTATGTATAATATTTTTACAGAGATTTCTCTCTAGAGAGTTGGCTCTTAAAACTCTTTCCTCTCTTTTTACAATGAATTTTTCCTATTTTCTCATTGCTGGGCTATTACACACTATAAAAATGTAAGCTAATCCTGCAAGTTGGCTTCTAAAGACTCTTTGTCAGTTGGCGTCTGCAGGTTGACTTTTTCTTAGTTTGTGCAATCAACAAGCTTTTTGGCTGGTTCCTGCAATGACTTCACTTTCATGTGGATTGGACCTCTATTAGCTAGGCCTTGTCCATTGAGCTTTTACTAGTCCATTTGTGAGGACCTAAAAATGCCCACAACAAAATTTAAAATATAAGTATTCAAGAATTTTTAAATAATTAAATATAAACTAACTTTATATTTAAAATATAATAAATAATTATATATAAAATTAAATACATAATTCTTTTAACTGATAAATATTATAATTAATAAATAATAACTTCAATTTTATTCAAGATTGAATATTAACTATTAAAGATATTTATAGTCCTTTGTACCAAAGAAAAAGAATAAAAGAACCATCAGAATATTGTAGTTTTCGTTTCCAAGTGTCACAGGCTAGTAGCTCTCTGGCCAAAATCGTGCAGTGCATGTCGCCACTCTTGGTCAACATGCTAACTTTTTGGTAACTTAAGCCATATTTAGATAGATAATTGGGGTATTGCGGAATATACACAGCATGTCTGAAGGCAACATAAGCAAGTAAACCAGAGCAACCTAACAACTGAGTTTCAAGAATGCCCTACATAAGTAGCCTCTAGTGCTCAACAGGCAAAAAGGAGAGGGACAATTTGAAGGGTTTGGATCAACCATGGGAGGGCAAAATTTCGAAAATTTCTTCTGCAAAAACAGCAACCATGGCCGGCCCAAACCACCCATGAATCTCATTGGTTGAGGTTCCAAATCAAATCAAAG